>JAFIRS010006781.1:0-32063 GCA_018342105.1 Gonioctena quinquepunctata | reverse complement strand
TATCAAAAAAATTTATTGAAAAAATGCTTTTGGGAACCCAACGAGGCCCCCATGTACCGATTTTAACCAGATTGACGAAAACAAAAATAATTTCATCCTCATTAAAAATTACGCCCTTTTCGAAATGAAACCGTATATAATTGGCGTTGAAGAAAATTACTACCTTTCCCCAGGTACCCCAAAAAAACTGTTTTTTTACCCACAACCGATTGATACTTTTTCCATTGAAATATAAAAAACAGGGGGGACCCTTTTGCTGCCGCTTAGGGAAAATTTAAATATTCTTCAGTAACTACAAATCCCCTTTTACATATTCTTGTTTCTTTAATTTTTCCCCCAATAATAACCCCGAATCTTCAATATCAAAAGTTACCTGGTTGATTTCCAAAAAGACAAGCCCTTTTTATTATATATATATATATATATATATATTATATATATATAATATATATATATATAATATATATATATATAAAATTTAGAAAAACGACGAAAATTGGAAAAACAGGGGGAATAACGGGATCTTCAGTCAGCACGGTTGAACATGAAAACTTTTTACGGGTGGGGTTTTCCTTCTTTTTCAGGGGTCTAAAAATAAAATTTTCGGTTTAAAAAAATTTTTTTCGAGCAAATAACACCAAGGGGAAAAATTTTTCGGAATGGGATTTTGACGCTGAAATTAAAGGATTTAAAAGAAAATCAGATATCGTCAGAAAAAAAAAAAGGGGGTGTTTTTTTTTCATTTAGAACATTTTTTAACCCATTTGTAGAAATCGTTTTTGGTTTTTCGATATCTTTTTTTTTCATTTTGATTGAAACCAATTTCAAAAACAATTTTTGGAGAAAATTTTTTCGAATGAAAATTTTGCCGAGTTTTTGGCTCAGCTGGGTTTTTTACGACTTCGTTCTTTATTTCGGGGGGTTTAAATTTAACGAAAATTTTTTCCAAAAAGGTTGGTAAACTTTGATTTTTCTGTTTGGGGATTTTTTAACCTTTTTTGTTTTGATATTTTGGTTTTTATGTTTTTTCATTTTTGAATTTTTATGACAGAATTTCATAGTAGAATTAAAAAATAAATTTCCCAATGTTATTTTCAATTTGATTTTTCATCATTAATTTTCATCAGAGTTGGATTGAAAAAATTTAAAGGCTTGGGGTAAGAATTTGAAAAAATTTTTTAAATTTTTAAAACTTTGTTAATGAAGGATGAAATTGATTCTTTTTCACAAAGAACCCCTTTTTTCATTTTTTTTGAGGGAAGGAAAAATTTATTTTTTTTTAGAGTTTTTTTTCATATCCCCCGGTTTTATAATTGTTTTTTCAAATTTTATCAAAAAGATCTTTTTTTTTTTTCCTAAATTCAGTTTTTCAGGTTTATTTTTTCTTTTCGTTTTAACCTTTGCAAAAAATATCATCTAAAATTTTTTTTAAATGGAATTAAAGAACAGTTTTTTTGAAAGGTCATCCAAATAGGGGAAGATTGGTAAAGGGGAAATTTCTTATATGTTTTTTGGTTTTCCTTCGAAGAAAGTAGATTTGAATATGAATTTCTAAAATTTTGTGGAATTTTTTTTTCCCCCCCATCTTTCGGGGAAAATTTTTTCCAAACCAATTTTTGTTACTGAAAAGGAAACAACATCTGGGTACAAGACATAGCTTTGTGGAAGTTTTTTTCTTGATGAATTTAGAAACCCAAAATTCATAAACCAATCATGAAACTCAGACCATCATTTCATCTATTGATGCACCCAAAGCAAAATATCTAAATTATTCACAGACATCCTTCAGATGCATATGACTTTTTGAAAAAAAAGTTTTTTTTTAAAGACTTTGAGATTTCTAAATTATCAACGAAAAAAAATTCCACAAAGCAAGGGCTTGATAACCTAGATGTTGTTTTCCTTATTCAGTAAATACCGATAGAATTAGTTGAAATGTATAACTAAAAGATGGAGTAAAATAGAAGAACACTGTAATATTTCACAAACAAAAATTTTAGAAATCATTCAATTCATATTCAAATCTAGTTTCTTTTCGTTCGAAGGAAATTCTACAAACAAATTCTTGAACACCTAGGGGAGCTCACCATCTCACCAATCATTGCTTCGTATGTAATGGATGACCTTTTCGAAGAAATATTACCACAATTGACCTTTGAAGTTCCATTTTTAAAAAAATTTGTAGATGATATTATTTGTGCAATACCAATGGCTAAATCCGATGAAATTTTAAGAAAAGTAGATAACTACAATAAAAATTTACAATTCACAATTGAATTAGAAAAAATAAAAGTATTCCATTTTTAGATACTAGAATAATTCGTAGAGAAAACAATTCACTAATCACAGATTGGTATATGAAACCAACAAACTCTGAAAGATACATAAACTATCATTCCTTCCACTCAAAAAGAATGAAAATAAATTTTATTCTTTGCATGAAAAAAAGAATCGAGATGTTGGTTCATCCTTCAATAAAAAACAAAAGTTTTAACATTCTCAGAAATATTTAACTAGATAATCCTTACCCCAAAAAACTTCTTAATAGCATTCTTTTCAATACCAACTCTGATAGACAAATTAATAATGATGACAGAAAATAATCAAAATTTAGAAAATAACAATGAAAGGATAATTTATTTTTCAATTCCTAATATAGGAATTCTATCATCAAATATAATTAAATTATTCAAGAATGAAAGTAACATGAAAATCTCACAAAAAAATATCAAGACTATTGGAAATTTAAATACGAGGTTAAAAGATCCCACACCAGTTTTGAAGAAATCAAATGTTGTCTACAGCATACCATGTAACAACTGTGATTTGAACTATATTGGTACAAGTTCAAGAACTTTAAATAATCGTATTATCTCTCACAGAAGTGATATAAGACTCAACAAGATTAAAGGCCAAAAGGAAAAATTTTTCAGAAAAAAAAATTCTTAAAAATTATTTCTTGAAATGATTGAAATTAATAAATCCAATCAAAATATGAACAAAAAAACAGATATCGAAAATCTTAGCAAAATCTACAGTTATCTTCTACAAATAGATTAAAACTGATGATTCTCAAAGAATATAATATAAACATTAACACACCCACTACATATTTTATATTTTTCTTGACGATTAATCATAGGTTGTCATTTCAAATCCTTCAATGTCACTCGAAGCGTCAAAGATATAACACCATTCCGACAAATTTTTACATATTTTACGTTAAGTTAATGTTCATTTATCATCCACTCAGATTACTGTAAGTACTTCCTTCATTTTAAGTATTTTTTTCACAATAATGTCATTTACATATTTTAGGACCCTGAAGAAGTTTCAAAATTGAAACGAAAGCTCGGTCCATCGTATTATATATATATATATATATATATATATATATATATATATATATATATATATATATATATATATATATTTACATTATGCTACGCTCCTAGAGCATATCAAGTTTATTCAATTCAATTCAAAAGTAAGTAACATGACAATTCCACAATTCATAATATTATTTCCAGGTGTAAATTACAATTTCAATTTAGTTATTACAATTTCAGAGTACAGAGCCATCTCACTCCATATAGTGGAAACCTTTCACCTAAGCACAAGTGTGCTTGTGTTGTGTCAGGTATCCCATATTTAGAAGGAGATTTTTTCTATGTCAATTGAATGGAGGTTTGAAAAGTGTATGTTCAATATATATTTTCAAATGTAGGTTGATTTGTCGTACGAATGATTTTATGGCTATTTTGTATTTGTTAATATTTGTGATATTCCTGGACTCAGATGGTAGTAGGTTGAAGAGTTTTGGGCCAAAATAATGTACAAATCTCTGTGAATGACCTTTTTTAAATAATGGCATGTGAACAGACCCTTTTATAACAGATCTGGTTTCTTTCTCAATAGTTGTCCTCAGATAGTTAGCTTTATTGTGAAACATCCATATTGAACATGAATAGGAATAAAGACTTCTTATATTGAATAATTTGACTTCCTCATAGAGCTTTTTTGTAGAAAATAATCGGGCCTTTTTATAAATAATTTTTAGTATAGTGTTTTGCGTTGTTTGTAAGCTTCCTAATTTTTTTTCAAAAGTTCCTTTCTATGCTGTTATGCAATACATGAGAACTGACTCTGCCAGTGCATAATATAAAGTGAGCATGTTTTTACGAGATAGGATGGGAATACAATTTATGGATTCGTTGTCTTAGCCTCTTGGTCATGCATAGCGTGTGTTCATCCCATCGTAAATGTTGATCCACTATAACTCCTAGATATTTTAGTTTATTTGTTTCTTCAATCGCAGGACATTGACAGATATATTGAGAGCAGTTTATTGTATGTATCTTTAGAAAATTTTCGTTTGGTTGGTCGCTGTTTGTCAGTGTGATGGTCATACATTTTGTTTTATCGACGTTTAGGCTGAGAAGATTATAGTCGAGCCTTGCTTTTATCTTTTTGATTTCATTTTCTCCTTTTTTGTAGACTCCCTGCCATGATTCACTCGACAAAATGATGACAGTATCATCAGCGTAAGATATAATATGGCCCAAAAAGTTTTCGATTTTGCTAATACTGTTTATATATACCAAGAATAGGATGGGCCCTAATATGGTACCCTGAGGTACACCCACCGTAACTATTGATGTGTCACTGAGTTCGTCGTTTATCTTTACTCTTTGTGTTCTCTGTGATAAATAGTCTCGAAATCAGTTAAGTACCAGTCCCCGAATTCCATAACTATATAATTTATTCAAAAGAATTTCGTGCGAAACGGTGTCAAAGGCCTTGGCAAGATCAAGGAAAATGGCTATGCATTTGTCCGGTCTGTCCAGTGCCTCCACACCGCTTCTCACAAAATCTAGTACCGCTCTTTCCGTATTTGAATTTTTTATAAAGCCGAATTGTCTGTCTGTTAACACTTTATTCGTATCGAAAAAATTGATGTCTTCTCTTGATAGTATGCTCAAAGATTTTTGCAAAACTATTTATCACAGAGATTGGCCTATAATTGCCAGGTTCTCCTCGATCACCTGACTTATGTACTGGTGTGATAGTAGCCTGTTTCCATTGCTTTGGTATTTTACCTTTAGTGTAACAAATGTTTATCAGATATTCCAATGGTTTAATAATATGTGAATGTATAGACTTTATTGTTTTTGTGTTGATTTTATCTGGTCCAGGGGAACAGGTATTTTTTAATTTAGATATAATGTCTATCAGTTCGTTGCACGTCACTGGTTCAAAAAAAAGTGTTTTGTTAATAAAAATATCCTCCATGAGATCTTCAGATACAATGTCAGGCTTCTCGATGTTTTCCGACATTTTTCTGCCAATGGTAGTGAAAAAAATATTTAGTACGTTACATTTTTCATGGTTGTCAGAGACAACCTCTCCATTTTGAACTTTTACTGGTAAATCTAGGGTTTTCATTTTTGCTTTAGTATTATTTGATATTTAATGTATTATTTGCCAAGTCTTTTTGGAGTTTTCTTCTACTGTAACAAGCTTTTGTTGGTAATATTGGTTTTTAGTAAATTTTATTAGACTGTTGACTCTATTTCTATATTCAGTGTATTCCGTTTTCAAATCTTCGTTTTCATTTGTTTTAAAAGTATCCTCTTCATTTTGTCTCTTTCACGTATAGATGTAATAAGGCCATTTGTTATCCAGGGTTTGATTTTTTGTTTTTTATTTGACATTTCGTACATTTTAGTCCATAAAATTATGTAATTGTTTACTTTTCCTGCAATCCCAAATACAACAACAACTTTGGCCATTAAATGAACTTCATCGGGAGCATTATTTAAAAAATCACGAATTTGTGTACTTGTAAAAATCGCAGCTTTCTTGGACGTGTCACCTTTTCCATTTTGTTTCAGAAATGTAATTAGTTTGAAATATCTACATTATTATTGGATTGTAACATACTTTTAATCATTGAATAATTCGACCACACTGTTGATGGCTTTTGTTGTTGTGCCAGTTCCGGAAAATAAGGCAATAACACCGTCTCCGAGAAAGAGCTGCATATCTTTTTCATCTTCCATTCCATGAATCCTAAATACGAGGTTTCGTAAATTTTCCGCAATTAAGCTGGCAATAATTTTTGTAACGCTACTTTCGCTACATCACTAACTCCAGTGGAGTCAGAGAAAACTCGGAATCAGGCATTTTTTAACTTTATATTATTCAAAATAACTACTGAACAACCACTAAGTTCGCAATTTTCAAATCAAATCACAGAATTGAATTTGATTACTTTAAAGGTTTCCTTAGCAACGCAGGTCTAATTATTGTCGTTATAAGTACAACAGCCTACCAGTTTGAAAATTCAAATTTCACATCGATAATTTTCTGACTTCAATATATTGTAATATGTTTTTTCGATATTAAATCGTCGTTTTTCCCGTCACAGAAAAAAATGGTGTATTATACACGGGAAAAATATTAGATTTTAGCACTCGAGCTGAAATCTAATACTTTTTTCCCTTGTATAATAAATAACTATTTTCACAATTAGGGGATTTGGAAATATCAAACCTCCATAGGTACTAAACTAGGCGGAAAAAACTGTCACATAATATTTTTACTCATCAGACCAAAAATCTCATTGTACCAATTTTTCGTCTCAAAACTATGTACTGATCGTACTCAGAATCGTCCCTAGAATACAGAAAAGGAAAATTATATAGGGTATTTCATTTGTAATTCCAAAGTTGGGGACGTTTCCGGTGAATCATTGGTTAGAAAGTATGAAATATTGCATTTTTTTCCAATTCCTCTTCTTCAATCCAACACACCTGCCAAATTTTGATCTCATACCCTCCGAACTCTGGAGACCATGGCTTGTCTGAAGAATTCGTTGACACCCGGTATATGGATCCATTATTGAGAACATTATTAACCGACGAAACCAAAAAGAAGAAGGTTCTCTATTCGACGCGTATATTTTTTTTCCATCATTTTTTTCATGTATGATCACGCATAACTTTTTACTGATACGTCCGATTCCGATAATTCTTTTTTCAGTGTATAGGGTGTACTTCGAATTTGGTCCCATTTGAATTTAAAGAATGAAATCCACCCCTAAGGGTAGCGAAATGAAGGATATTGATCACTCACCCTCTGAATTCTGGTCCGTTAACCGATTCTATCAGGCATAACTTTGTACTGGGTTCTTCGATTTGGATGATTCTTTTTTTAATAGATAGGGTATACCTTATATTTAGATTTCAAATAGAATTTTATACCCTTACGGGTAGAAAAATAGGGGATAATTGATTTTTCACTAGTGAACATTGGCACACACATACGTAGTTGACAATGACAGATCGCTACTGACATTATTCTTGTTCCGTCAAAATCAGTATATTTTATGAGAGGATGGAATGATATACAAAGTAATGAAATAAACTAACCAGAACAACGAAAATAATTCATATTACAACAAATAGTAAAAGTAGTTAATCATATTATTTAACTGGTAATAGTTGAAGTAAGGTGGGTAAGTAAGTATTTTGGAAGTAATAAAAAAACAAATAGGTAGTAATTGGTAGATTTTAGCCACAAAAAATTGAAAAATAAAAACTTTTGAACAAAAAATTAAACCGACGGAATACGGAACTGAAAAGTAAAAAATAAAAACTTTTCAACAAAAAATTAAACCGACGAAAAAATCAACTGAAAAGCAAAAAATAAAATAAACCTTCTTAGTGTAAATGATAATTGAGCTCCTAAACTAATGTAAGTAACTGATTTTGAGTAGGCGCCAAACAAACTAGCAATTGAATTAGGTGAAGCGTAAAATGATGGCAGCGAGATGCACGGCTGCGTTTTGATGACTTCTTTCATAGATAATGATCTTCGATAAATGTTTGTTTGGCGCCGACTCAAAATCAGTTGCTTACATTAGTTTAGGAGCTCAATTATCATTTGACTTAGAAGGTTTATTTTATTTTTTGCTTTTCAGTTGATTTTTTCGTCGGTTTAATTTTTTGTTAAAAAGTTTTTATGACTTCATGACTTACATATTCTCTGATGTTTATATTGTCAACAGTTCAAACACTATACTTCGTATATCAAGAACTAGGTTCTTTTAAGGAGTAGGATTGGATTTAAACAATATTACATGAAACCTACAAGTACTCCGGCTTTCGGTCTACAGATACAGATAGTTTAGTTTACTTGTTGGACCTCACACTTATATACTTATACAGGGCTTTTCAGGATGAGCGTTAATTAGACGTTGCTGGCAAACCAGACAACGGATCAACCTTAAAATTTCACAGTATGCATAAATTAATATGATCTGCACTCCTGGAATTTTAGACGATGCGGCGTTGTCGCTTCTACTATAAAGTAGCGGCTACTTTGATTTTTCAAATGGAACACCCTGTACATAATACCATATTATGATTCCGTATCACTTTGTCAACAACTTCATGTACTATTTCTCTATACCTATCTGTTACCGTTTGGAAGGTATAAATTAATTTCGATTTTTTTCACCAAACATGTACTTTTATAAACGCTGATAATATTGAACTCTCTGGTACTAAGACGATCAAAATCGAAATGATGTGGAGTGATACCATGAGGATCTTCACTTCGAGTCATATTTTTATTTGCCTCATACAGGGTCTTTACAAAATGCAGATACTTTGTTCACATGAAAAAATGAGTGGAAGTCAATTTTTTCAAATAGAACACCCTGTATATTCACACATTTTTGAGCTCTACATCCAATTTTAGATTGACCATGTTCGGATAATCCTATTTCGATTTCGAACCGTTTTCGAGATACAGAAAATGACGTGGTTTCCTTGTATTCATCACTTATTTTTGAAATTTAATATCTATTTTATACTACGTAATATTTCTTTTCGATTTCGTTTTGCAGCAGTCTCAAATTAGTCAATTCAAAATTGATATGTACCTTAGAAAAAGTTACAATTTGTATGCATTGATGTATTGAGTGTCTCTATTGTACAACATTGCAAATTATTATTTTTTAATAGTGTGCTTTGGAAAAATGAATGATCTTATTTGAAAACGTCAAACTTTCGTTGGTGGTTTTGACTGATTGTGGAACCAATTATGATAAAAAATGTCAATATTAGGTTCCAGTAATGAAGATTTCTTGAATGTATTAATAATTTATGGTAAGTGCAATAGAATTGCAAGTAGAACATGCCGAGTATTTCATGAAAGATATCCACAACTTCCGAAGCCGAATAATAATGTGATAAATCGACTACTAAAAAACTGTAGGTTGAATGGAACCTTCTCTACACGAGGCTGAAAGGGAGATAGGTATAGCCTACGTGACAATTTATCGAATTCTTAATAAGCACAAATGACATCCCTATAAATTCAACTGTGTCCAACATCTGAAAGAGACTGATTTGCCTCGTAGAGTGGAATTCTTTGAATGGTTACTTGTCAAGACTCGAGAGGATGAACATTTCCTTGACAATATCATATGGACAGATGAGGCCAAGTTTACAAAAAATGGAGTTTTCAATAGACACAACAGTCATTATTGGGCGCCAGAAAATCCCTATGTCGTTCGCCAAAGGGGTTTTCAAGAAAGATTGCAATTTAATGTATTTTGTGCCATAAAGAATGAGTCAATTTTTTATATCGAGTTTTATGATGATAATTTGAATGCAACAAAATATGAAGATTTACTGAGAAATGGAATTCAAATGATTTCAAATAATAGGCCAGGAAGAGAACGTGTATGGTACCAAATGGATGGTGCTCCACCTCATAATTCTCGTTCAGTAAGCGAAGCTTTAACTGGAATCTTCGAAGACAGATGGATTAGTATTAATGGACCTTTTGGTTGGCCTCCTAGAACACCAGATGGCAATCCATTAGATTATTTTGTGTGGGGTTCAATTAAAAATATGGTTTACTCCAACCCAGTAACAACAATGGAAGATAGGAAATCGAGAGTTGGGAACTGCTTTCAATAGTTTAACTCCAGACTCAATCAGAAGCGCTACACATGAAAATCTTCTGAAGAGATACAATTTGTTTTAGTAGAGGTGGAGATGTGTTCGAACATATTCTGAAATACTGACAATTGAATTAACTTACTAATTCATGAAATTATTTTCAGTTCGTGTGTCAGCGTTAATGAAACTATTGTTTGAATAGAAGTTTCATTTGATGGTTGAAGAGTATTTTAATAATTATTTATTCATTGTATTATCTGTGACTGATGAAGGAACATCGAACGGAATCTGTTAAATTCTCAAAAATAAGTGATGAATACAAGGAAACCACGTCAGTTTATGTTTGAAACAGATTATCTCTAAACGGTTCGAAATCGAAATAGGATTATCTGAACAAAGTCAATCTAAAATTGGATGTAGAGCTTGAGAATGTGGAAATATACAGGTGTTATATTTGAAAAAATTGGCTTCCACCCATTTTTTCATGTGAACAAAGTATCTGCATTTTTTAAAGAAGTTAAGATCTTCATGGTATCACTCTACTCCATTTCGAATTTGATCATCTCAGTACCAGAGAGTTCAAGATTATCAGCGTTTATAAAAGTACATGTTTGGTGAAAAAAAATCTAAATTTACTTATATCTCCTAAACGGTAACAGATGGGTATAGGGAAATAGTACATGAAGTTGTTGACAAAGTGATAAGAAATCATAATATGATATCATATACAGGGTGTTCCATTTGAAAAATCAAACTAGCTGCTACTTTATAGTAGAAGCGACAACGCCGCATCGTCTAAAATTGCAGGCGTGTAGATCATATTCATTTATGCATACTGTGGAATTTTTAGGTTGATCCGTTGTCTGGTTTGCCAGAAACGTCTAATTAACGCTCATCGTGAAAAGCCCTGTATACATATTGTAGTAATATTCCTGATTTTACATTATTTTATCTCTTTACGCTGTTCTCACATTTTAGATTTTATATTTTTTTTTTACTATTTTCTTATTATTTTAGTTATTTTCATCTGTATTTTAATCATGGGAAACAAGTGCCTGCACTTATCTCTATCTCTCTATACTTTATTCACTTTCAACATGTTGTCATTTAGCTGTATTACTATTATTATTCTGAATAAAGTTATATTATTATTATGTTAACAAATATTTCTGATATTTCAGACATCAAATGAAGATCCGGATCTCTATCACCGTCGCAGGAGCGGAATGGGAAGAGTTTGCGACGCGGAACAAATAGAATATAGGCTAACTAGATTGGAGGTGAAAGTGGATGAAAAATTCGAGCGATTGATTTCGGAGTCGAGGGAGAGCAACAGGAGGCTGCAGGCGCTCGAATATGAGGACGGCGAAGTTAAGACAGCCCTTGAAGGTGATATTTTTAAGGGTTTTATCAGTGGCGGCTCCAATTTTCGTTTGGTTCAACAATTTCTCAAAGTTAATGCATCTATAGCTTCAAACACTCGTGAAAAATCTGATTTAACAAAGAAATCATTCCTATAAACGTTGAAAAATAACGGAGATAGCAATTGTTTTTTTCAGAATACAACTCCTTTATTTTCATTCCGTTATAATAATAATAATTCAAACTCTATCGGGAAAATATGCACATATAAAACAATTGCATTCAGAATTTATAATGCAAAATAAAGAATCTATATCTATATAACATAGCCGTGAAGAAAATTGAGCAGTCATACAATATCACTGCTGCCTTGCCAGGAACAGGAAAAGTTTCTCGAATTCCACAGGCATGGTGGTAATGTTTTGCTGCATTACAGAAAAAACTACGGTAAACATCGTCTTAGAAGGACTGGGAATTAGTAGTATACCGGGTGATTCAAAAGTACCTTGACAAACTTCAGGAAGTGATTCCTAACGATATTCTAATATGAATTGTCTAAATAAATATATGTCCGGAAACGCTTCGTTTCCAAGATACAGGGTGTTATTTTTATTTTTGTTTTTTTGAATAACTTTCGGAATACTAACCTTAATCAAACGAAAATTGGTATTGAGATGTTTTTTGCGGTGTCAAACTCGAACCTGATATTATTATTACTCTTACTTGTAGGAAGCGCCACCTACACGTCTTTTTCTTTTTTGAAGATTCATAACTTTTTTGAGCGTACTTCTAGCACATTTTTCAGTGAGAAAACCAATTTCTCCATCACATCTTCGTAAAAAAATTACCCGTGTTACAAGTCGCTATAAGCAACCGTTTTCTAGATATTTGGAGTTGAAAATTTCAAGTCGATTATTTGATAATCGATGCGTGTTGAAGTTATTAACATTATTTTGCATTTTTCTATGATGTAGGAATTGGTTCATAAAACCCAGTCAAGAATATATGTTCCTCTTCAGTCAAAATATATAAAAATTTGACCGTAAAAACCTCTACTGAGAATTATTATACTTTGTTTCTCGACCTGAAATGACAGTTGCATTTTCGACAACTGATGATAATAATGAATGTTTTAATTGTAATATAGAAATATACAATGAAAAGTTTTCGTGGAAGAACTATAATAATTATTGGATTTCTTTGGTTGATCAACTTTTCATTAGGTGAACTCACAATTCAATATTTCTTTTACTTTCTTTGTACTGTGATTTTTTCCGCGAGAGAAGCTCTCGAAAACCATATATTTTCTTGGAATAGAATCGACTAAGTACTATTTGATGCAATGCTCATACAGGATATTATAGAATAACGCATATCATCCCGAACGGCCATAAATATCTCCCCCTCCGTATTATTTCAGACATTGATAATCCATCCATTGATGATTCCTTAAGAAAACGGTATAAGTCCATCCAATATCAATTGTAGAAGCTGTTTCTATAGGGAGCGAATAAAAACTCACTTCGCTAACACGAGCGTATATGCGAGGAAACTGAACGAAAAATAATCTGTACTACTCGTAAACATTTTCCCTCGGCATATGGTACATTAAAAGAGCCGCAGTCAACGTGGACCAGAGTGGCAGCTGTCGCTTTTGTACAACCGATTCGTCTGGGCCAATCGTCAGACATCGATGCTTGTATAGGCGTGTCTATACCGGAAGGGCATAAATCACGCGTTATAATTGTGTTTTAATAGCTCTGAAAGATCAAAAGCCAGTAGCGTCTGTGGTCTTGGTGTGTGCCGATCGAAATACGTTTTAGGATATTCTAGTAACCTACATCAAACAATGAAAGAAATTATTTTTCTTTCTTAATGTATTTGTATAAATAAAAGCTTGTCTTTAATTTTTTTTCAATTTTCATTATTTATGAAGTATTTTTAAAATCTTAAAATATCTACATTAAATTTGTTATCTCCGCCACTGCTGGCTCCCACGATTTCGCCGCAAGACTTTTTTATGCTTCTGCAATTGATATTGGGAAAACTATACTACTCGTAAACATCTTCCCTCGGCATATGGTACATCAAAAGAGCCGCAGTCAACGTGGACCAGAGTGGCAGCTGTCGCTTTTGTACAACTGATTCGTCTGGGCCAATCGTCGGACATCGATGCTTGTATAGGCGTGTCTATACCGCAAGGTCATAAATCACGCGTTATAATTGTGTTTCAATAGCTCTGAAAGATTAGAAACCAGTAGCGTCTGTGGTCTTGGTGTGTGCCGATCGAAATACGTTTTAGGATATTCTAGTAACCTACATCAAACAATGAAAGAAATTATTTTTCTTTCTTAATGTATTTGTATAAATAAAAGCTTGTCTTTAATTTTTTTTCATTCTTCATTATTTATGAAGTATTTTTGAAATCTTGAATTATCTTAATAAAATTTGTTATCTCCGCCACTGCTGGCTCACACGATTTCGCCGCAAGACTTTTTTATGCTTCTGCAATTGATATTGGGAAAACTTTACTACTCGTAAACATTTTCCCTCGGCATATGGTACATCAAAAGAGCCGCAGTGAACGTGGACCAGAGTGGCAGCTGTCGCTTTTGTACAATCGATTCGTCTGGGCCAATCGTCGGACATCGATGCTTGTATAGGCGTGTCTATACCGGAAGGTCATAAATCACGCGTTATAATTGTGTTTTAATAGCTCTGAAAGATTAAAAACCAGTAGCGTCTGTGGTCTTGGTGTGTGCCGATCGAAATACGTTTTAGGATAATCTAGTAACCTACATCAAACAATGGAAGAAAGTATTTTTCTTTCCCAATGTATTTGTATCAATAAAAGCTTGTCTTCAATTTTTTTTTCATTTTTCATTATTTATGAAGTATTTTTGAAATCTTGAATTATCTAAATAAAATTTGTTATCTCCGCCACTGCTGGCTCACACGATTTCGCCGCAAGACTTTTTTATGCTTCTGCAATTGATATTGGGAAAACTATACTACTCGTAAACATTTTCTCTCGGCATATGGTACATCAAAAGAGCCGCAGTCAACGTGGACCAGAGTGGCAGCTGTCGCTTTTGTACAACCGATTCGTCTGGGCCAATCGTCGGACATCGATGCTTGTATAGGCGTGTCTATACCAGAAGGTCATAAATCACGCGTTATAATTGTGTTTTAATAGCTCTGAAAGATTAAAAACCAGTAGCGTCTGTGGTCTTGGTGTGTGCCGATCGAAATACATTTTAGGATATTCTAGTAACCTACATCAAACAATGAAAGAAATTATTTTTCTTTCTTAATGTATTTGTATAAATAAAAGCTTGTCTTTAATTGTTTTTCATTTTTCATTATTTATGAAGTATTTTTAAAATCTTAAAATATCTAAATAAAATTTGTTATCTCCGCCACTGCTGGCTCACACGATTTCGCCGCAAGACGATTTTATGCTTCTGCAATTGATATTGGAAAAACTATACTACTCGTAAACATTTTCCCTCGGCATATGGTACATCGAAAGAGCCGCAGTCAACGTGGACCAGAGTGGCAGCTGTCGCTTTTGTACAACCGATTCGTCTGGGCCAATTGTCGGACATCGATGCTTGTATAGGCGTGTCTATACCGCAAGGTCATAAATCACGCGTTATAATTGTGTTTCAATAGCTCTGAAAGATTAGAAACCAGTAGCGTCTGTGGTCTTGGTGTGTGCCGATCGAAATACGTTTTAGGATATTCTAGTAACCTACATCAAACCATGAAAGAAATTATTTTTTTTCTTAATGTATTTGTATAAATAAAAGCTTGTCTTTAATTTTTTTTCATTTTTCATTATTTATGAAGTATTTTTAAAATCTTAAAATATCTAAATAAAATTTGTTATCTCCGCCACTGCTGGCTCACACGATTTCGCCGCAAGACTTTTTTATGCTTCTGCAATTGATATTGGGAAAACTATAACTAGCTAGACTATGAAAGAAGAAACAAAAATACTGGAGATAAATTGGTCAGATATTGATTCAAATTTCAAACTCATATGACTTCTGATTTTAGCAATGAATTGTTGTATACAGAATGATCCAAAAGTACTTTGACAAACTTGAGGAGGTCATTCCTCACAATATTCTAATAGGAATTGTTCGAATAAATATATGTCCGGAAACGTTTCGTTTCCAAGGTACAGGGTGTTGGAGTTTTATTTTTATTTTCATTTTTTTTTCAAATAACTTTTGAAATACTGACCTTAATTGAAAGAAAATTGGTATTGGGAGGTTTTTCGAGGTGTCGAATTCGAAACTGATGTTATTATTGCTCTTACTCGTAGGAGCCGCCACCTACACGTCTCTCTTTTTTTTGAGATTCAACTTTTTTTAGCGTACTTCTAGCACATTTTTCAGTAAAAAACCAAATTCCTCTATCATATCCACGTGAAAAAGCTACCTCCGTTACAAGCCTCTATAAGCAACCGTTTCCTAGATATTTGGGTTTAGATCAGGGGACCTTGGTGCCAGCAATTATTCTTGTACTTGTTTCTGCATCCTCCACGGGTGCGTGGTCTTCCAATAATATCAGCTACCCTCTTAAAGCTACCTGTTTCCGCCAAACGACGGTGGAGACTGGTAAGAGTTGAAGCTGAAGGCAGTACTCGATTAGGAAATCGCTGCTGGTAAGTACGTCTTGCTTCGCGCGCATTGCCATCCGCAAGGCCATGAACGAAATGCATATCGGCTAAATGAGCTTTATTGTTTGAATAATCAATTTTTTCGAAATTAGTGTTTCAAAACTTACAGACACTTCAACAAAACAACAAAACGTTCAACTGTCACATAATATGTAATTACCAAAACTACTTACTTAAACGTCAAATTCATTTCCTATGCATTCTTGTGGTATATGGTATATAATGGTAATAATGGTAATAACTTCAACACGCATCGATTATCAAATAATCGACTTCTCAAGTCCAAATATCTAGAAAACGGTTGCTTATAGAGACTTGTAACAAAGGTAGCTTTTTCACGTGGATATGATAGAGGAATTGATTTTTGTACTGAAAAATGTGCTAGAGGTACGCTCAAAAAAGTTATGAATCTTCAAAGACAAAAGAGACGTGTAATTGGCGCCCCCTACGAGTAAGAGCAATTATAACATCAAGTTCGAATTCGACACCTCAAAAAACCTCCCAATACCAATTTTCGTTCAATTGAGGTCAGTATTTCGAAAGTTATTTGAAAAAAAAAAACGAAAATAAAAATAAAACTTCAACAACCTGTATCTTGGAAACGAAGCATTTCCGGACATATATTCATTCGGACAATTCATATTAGAATATTGTGAGGAATCACCTCTTGAAGTTTGTCAAAGTACTTATGAATCACCCTGTATAGTACTGAGAACATACCTTTAAATCGCCTGGAAAGACGGAATATTTCCCGCCTTACTACAAAATAGACTTGAGCTAATAGAGCCCTCCTTGAAAATGATGTTCAAGATCAGATTCATTTTCGGATAACTACTGGAAGCCTAGTGGGCAGCTGCCGTTGCACTTATACCGAAGACGCCAGCAGACGAACCAAAGTGTTATCGCCCCATCAGTCTTACCTCCTTTCTCCTGAAAACAATGGAGAAAATTATAGACCAGTAGCTGGTGCCCGCGACTTCGTCCGCGTAGAATTTGTATTTTTCCTGGTTTTCTACATGTGATTCCATCTCGCTTCGAACATTAATGGCTGGTGCCCGGGTAGAATTTGTATTTTTCCCGGTCTATTTATGTGATCCCCTCCAGCTTCGAACATTAATTTGACAGTTTGTCAGATTTATTTCCTCAAAAATGACGGATTTTCATACAAACTTTCATCCCCTTTCTCACCACCTTAGGAGTTAAATTACCTTGGTGCTCACCTACAGTGTCAAAGAAACCCACATGCAAATTTTCACGATCCTAGCCCCAGGAGTTTGAGCTGTGCGTTGATACCTCAGCCCGCATAGACCGCCTCACGAAAAACGGTTCGCCTATCAAGTAGGCAAATCGATAATTAATGCTCTACAATGCCTGACTGAGAGCTTTGAAGAGACATACTCTGCCAAATAAATGGTTCTATGTGCATTCATAGATATAGAGGGTGCCTCACATGATTCCATCATCAGATCGCTGGAGGAAAGGAGTATATACACCTCACTGATCATATGCCAAAAAGTAGAAACAATATAGCTGCTCTCGGAGGGGAAACGGTCAAAATCACAGCAAATAAATAATAGTTTAAAAAAACTAAAAAACACGCTTTTATAGAAAACCAGCCTAAAAAAGTTGAAAATAAGAAAAAATTTATTTTATTTAAAGAAAGCGTGGGGTGCTTGGTATCGCCTCGGTGTATAATGTACTATATAATTATTGATACCATGCACCCCACGCTTTTTTTTAAATAAAATACATTTTTTCTTATTTTCAATTTCTTCAGTCTGGTTTTCTATAAAAGCTTGTTTTTTAGTTTCTTTAAACTATTATTCATTTCCTACTTTTTAGTGTGGTTTATTTATAAAAGCGTATTTTTTTAGTTTTAAAAAAATATTATTCCCATTATTTTTTTGCAAATAAAACAATGGAATAATCTTATCAAATTAGGTAATCATAATCTCCGACACCAAAAACCCCCACATACCAATTTTGAATAGAATCAGACCATAATCACAAAACTCGGCCGCCATTTTGAAGCCGCCATCCTGAGTTTTTCAATTTTCATGGAAGAATCATAATATTCGACTTCAAAAACCCCCACATACCAATTTTAAATAGAATCAGACCATAATCACAAAACTCGGCCGCCATTTTAAAGCCGCCATTTGAATTTTTCAATTTTTACGAAAGAATCATAATATTCGACAAAAGAATCATAATCTCCGACCACGAAAACGATACCAAATTTGAAGTAAATCGTACCATAATTACAGAACTCTGCCGCCATTTCAAAACCGCCATTTCGAATTCTTCCAATTTTCACAAGAGAATTATGATATTCAAGCCCAAAAACCCGCACACTCCAATTTTGAAGAGAATCAGACCATAATCCCAAAACTCGTCCACCATTTTGGAGCCGCCATTTCGAATTTTCCAATTTTGACAAAAGAATCATAATCTCCGATCACAAAAACCCTCGGATACCAATTTTGAAGCGAATCGGAACATAATCATTTTGTTTTTTTTTCACACAAAAATTTCTTAATGCATTGTCACCGGAATTATGTACACCTGCCAAATTTCAAATCATTCGGACGTCTGGAAGTGGGTCAAAATCGCGCCAGAAGGAGTCGGTTACAAACATACAAGTGAAGCTAATATAAAGCGTGTAAAGAAGGTTGCTCCCAAGTCGAGGTCTCATCGCATTTGCTGTGGTCATTGACCCTGGATATGAAGGAAGCTACAATGAGTGCCTTCAGACTGCACCAGAGATTCTGGAAAATATTTCCCTAGAATCCAGGTAAAAACCATCAGATAATATGCCAGCTAGAATCAACTTCGAAGTGAATTATGAAGTGGTAATAAACAACTACCATACAGGGTGATTCAGAATGTACCATCATAAATTCGTAACCGCCTGTGGTTTATGCATAATGAGGCTCCGGCTTCCTCAACACTGTATATCCAAATCGATGGATCGGTAGGGGTGTAGAAGAACCTAACCAGGTGTGGGCACCAAGGTCCCCAGATCTGAACCCGCTAGATTTTTATCTTCGGGGACATTTGAAGTCACTAGTTTATAAAACTCCAGTAGCGAACGAAGAAGATCAAAGAAACCGAATAGTAGACGCCTGTGAAACAATAATAAACACACCAATAATTTTGGAGCGGGTACGAGATTCAATGAATAGAAGACTGAATGTCTGTATCTTAGCTGAAGGTTTACACTTTGAACAATTCATTTGAATAGAATTTAGTTTCCTTCATTTTATTTTAATCTACATATTCAAAATTTCTTGAAATAAAATGTTGATATTTCTTGCAAATTTTATTGAAACAAATACAGATTTTGCACCCTTGATACAAAAATAACTATTTCAAACTAGTGAAAATAAATTACTTCAACTCGCATCAATTATCAAATAATCGACTTGAAATTTCCAAGTCCAAATATCTAGAAAACGGTTGCTTATAGCGACTCGTAACAAGGGTAACTTTTTTACGCAGATATGATAGAAGAATTGATTTTTCTACTGAAAAATGTGCTAGAAGTACGCTAAAGAAAGTTATGAATCATCTAGGAAGTTTGGGAATCAATAAATGCTATCGCATAGCTCAACACGTGTCGTGGTTTTGTGAACCCAGTTTAGTGAGAATAATTCAGTGAAGTGAATGTCTTTTGTTTGCATTGTTATCATGGCCCAACGAACAGACAGAGGTTTTGAAATCACAATGACACCTTTCACTGGACGAACAAAGCCGACATGCTGATACGAAATAAAATATATACATTATGTGAAAACAACGAATTTTATATCAAAAAGTAATCTGATTCAGGAAGAGATTTATCACTAGGCGTCTTTCATCAATATACTGCGCGTTAACCTGGTATCATCGTCGGTAGTGATATATTCTCAATTTTCATGCACCTACCTCAGTGAACTTCAACTTTGGGATCTGCACCAGTCATCGACAAAAAGTTCTGAAAGTATTTTCATGTTTTCGAGTCTTAATAAATTCGAAGGATGCATTTATAATTCCTCAACCTTGGTTATTCATTTAGTTGTTGAAAGTAATGGAAATTGTCAATCACTTCAATATAATGTTATCAGCTGATTTTTATATGTTGTTTGTAATTCACTTGTAATTGAACAGTATCTTTCATTTAACGACTTGTTAGCATTACAAAAAAAACATTTTTAACAAGAACCAGATAGGACCCAACTTCTATCAAACATGCATGTCATGACTTTAGCACATTCCCTACAACATTTTGTTGAGCCTGAAACAAAAAAAAATGCGATGAAAAGGATTTTATGAAAATATATAAACATTTTTGGAAAATAATGATAACGTGGATATAGCTTGTGATGGGTTCTATAACCTATTAAATAATATTCTCAGAGAATGCGTTCCCAAAACAGCTGGTAAAAAATCGTCCTACCCACCTTGGTTTCCCGGCCATATAACAAGAAAATGGAAAACAAAGGACACTTATTTGTGCGATAATAAATCAACGGGTGATAATGAGTTTTTTGAATTGTACAAACATCTTCGCAGAGATACAGAGAAATATATCGCTATAACACATTGAGAGAGATCTAACAGAGGATTCCTCCAAATTTTGGTCTCGTCTGAACACAATTAGGGGCGGCTCAGCTGTTCCTGATTCTCTAAACTATAAAAATAGGAGTCCATTCCAGCATAACTGAAGATGATGTGCTGGAATCTCTGAAAAATGGAAACAAAAAATAACAATGAGGCCTGATGGAAATCCATCATTTCTTCTGAAAGACTGTGCTGTCATTTTCACTAAACCTTCATCCATCATTTTCATGCTAACACTTCGTTTTGGGGAAATATGGTAAAATAAGTCTTGTCTCCAAAAAGGAAGGGAAACATATGACAGAAAATTCAGACCAATCGTTATAGAATTCACTAAACTCTTCGAACTTGTCCTATATGGTATAGGCACATGTGAGATGTCAGATTGTCGATAATCAGCATGGACTTGTTAAGGGTCGTTCGACCACAAGTATTGTTACACGCATTACTCAAAATATAGCAGAAGCTTTGGATGTCTTCCCACGTTGATGTCTTTCACACATATTTTTTGAAGACTATACATCTAAAAAAAAAATATTTGGCTGGACAACTCACACTCTTTTTGGAGTCCAATTAACCGAAAGACATTTAAGAGTTCAATTCCGCGGTTTCAAATCTGTCGAAAAAATCGCTATCTCTGGTGTCCCTCGGGGATCTATAATAGGTCCTTCGCTATTTATTATATTTATAAATGACATTTGCCTCGACTCTGAAAATTGAATATGTCGTGAGAAATTATTATGGATAAATTAAACGAAAATGTCAACTTTGTCAACCACATATTGTTTTCTGACGAATCTACATTTTGTTCAAACGGGCACGTAAACCGACACCACTGTAGGTATTCAGACCAAAATCCACATTTGATGGAGAAAGTTCACACTCGACGACCACAAAAAGTAAATGTTTGGTGTGGCATTATTGGTGGGCATAGGACCCTATTTTATAAATGGAAATTTGAACTCTAAACGATATTTATTCTTTTTTCGAAAGCATATTATTCCCGAACAAAAACAATCCCAATTTAACGACAGAACAAATATGGTTTCAACAACATGGGGCTCCTCCACATTTCGGACGCGTTGTACGGGCATATCTAGATTAAACTTTTCCTGACAAATGGATTGGATGCAGGGGGGCAATTGTGGGGGCACATAAAAAATGTAGTCCACAGAAATAGACCGTAAAATATCGAAGAGTGGCAAGGAAGGATAAGGCATGAAATTTCCACCATTCCTCCCAACATGATTTTAGATTCACTCCAAAATCTTGTTCAGCGAATTCATTACTGTCAGGAGGTAAATGGTAAACTTATTAAATAGAATCCCAAAAAAAATATTTGTTGTTTATTAAAACTCTCTCTTTTTTTTCTGGTATAACTATTGTTTTTATAAAATTTCAAATATCCAGGACATTCATTGAAAAATACATGTTTTCGTTTCATGCATTTTTATCAACCCTGACCAATTACGCTTTGTTATTTTCTCTAAAAAAATAATAATCAAAATTGAATCCATAATACTCCACCTTGTTTAATTTTCATAATAAATATCCATCATTTCGGACTCTTTCTTTAATAATTCTGAGAGTAGTGGAAAATTCTCGAAAACGGTTTAATTTAGGATATGATGTGCTGTATCAATTGTATTTAGAATTTTGAGAATAATTGAAGTATGGAATAATATAGAGAGTGTTCCATTAAAGAAAAAGCAACTTTGTTTCGTCATGACTTGTTGACTGATCCTATATACTTAATTTCTTCTCCATTGTAATAGATTTTTAAAAAACCCTAAAAGTTTTGTGTCCTAACATTTTTGACCTTTCCATACATATCAGCACCCTGTGAATTAATTTTTATTTCCTAATTGGAAAAAGCCCACGTTATCATGTTCCAAAAAAAAATAGCACCAACCACTGCGCTGGTCTCTTTTTTGGGTGATGATGGACCCGTATAAGTCCGAAACACATACCATTATAATGAGAAATGAAGTGCATGAAGTACACAAACTCGTCTTCACAAAGGATTCAATATAAATTGAAACACAATTGGTAGACCACAGGCGAAAACAACTACTTTCCTGCAAATACCACGCAGAACGTTGATGATATTCACCTGAAATCATGCAACTTCCATATAAATGATATTGTTCGCAAATGTTTCTTTCTGATAGCTCATTATGTTTAATTAAGGTCGTGCCGTTAAAACCGCATACCGATTTGGTTTTTGTCCCTCATCAGTACGGAGTAGTCACCAGCCAGAGATCCGGAGAGCTCTGGCCAGAAGCGAGACACAACATAAATAAAATCACCATCAAGCTTACAACATCTTTAGGTACGTCGGAAAAGATAACTTTTAACCGGCGGCACCTAGTGACAGAAAGAAACACTCTACATTTCTCCTACCTCGAAAGGATTCTAAATAAAAATTCCCTCTCAATAGGAGTGGCTAAGTTGCCCGACTGGCATATATTCAATGAAAGAAAAAGGCAAGTGAAGGGGGATAAAATAAGAAATGAAGTGCATAAAGTACACAAAGTGGTCTTCACAAAGGATTCAATATAAATTGAAACACAATTGGTAGACCACAGGCGAAAAACAACTTACCATTATGTATTATGCTCCATCGTATCTATCTCATTTGAATAATTCTTCTGGAAGAATATGATTTCTATAGGAAAAAATTTCAGCAAACCGAACATAAGAATATGAAATAGATTATCCCGATTCTAAACGAGAGAATTCTACTTGATATAGTAGAAGGTGACTTCTGTCGTAAAATATGATAGATACCATCAGAAATTGCTAGAGGGCAGGAATTTTTCAATATGGCAAAACATATCTCAGTTTTCAGAAAAAAATGCAATTTTTGCAGTTTCCCGATGTCGTATCGAAAGAAGATTTGCGCCATCATATTTTTCTCATTTGAATTATCCTTCTAGAAGAATATAACTTTTATAGGAACAAAAATCAGCTAAGCTAACCCAAGAATACGAAATACATTTTCCCGATTCTAAACGAGAAAATTCTATTGATTTGTAGTAGATGGTAACTTCGGACGTAGAATGCGATAGATACCATCAAACATTGCTGGAGTGCGAGAATTTCTCAATATGACAAAAAAATATCTATTTCGAGAAAAAAAGAAATTTTTGCAGTTTCCCGATGTCGTCTCAAAAGAAGATTTCCGTCATCATATTCATCTCATTTGATATATCCTCCTAGAGAAATATGATTATTGTACGAAAACATTTCAGCTGACCTAATCTAAGAATATGAAATACATTTTCCCGATTCGGAACGAGAAAACTCTACTCGATATGTAGTAGAGGGTAACTTCAGACTAAGAATGCGATAGATGCCATCAAAAACTGCTAGAGGGCAAGCATTTTTCAATATGGCAAAAAATATCTCAATTTTGAAAGGAAAATGCAATTTTTGCGCGGTTTCCCGATGTTGTTTCGAGAGAAGATTTGCACCATCGTATTTATCTCATTCGATTCATTCTCGTAGAGAAATATGATTCTTGTAGGAAAAAATTTCAGCTAACCTAACCCAAGAATATGAAATACATTATTCCGATTCGAAACGAGAAAATTCTACTTCATTCGACTTCGGACGTAGAATGCGACAGATAACATCATAAGTTGCTAGAAGGCAAGCATTTTTTAATATAGCTCAGAACATTCCATTCCATTTCGGTATACGATTGACTTTTTTCATGAACCATTACTATTGTTATTAATACTATACCAAAAGCTTTCAGAGGCGAGCTCGGTAGATTCACCGAATCCAGCACACCTCAGCGGTGGCGCCGCATGGAGTCTCGACAAGTGGACAACAAGTTGGAAGCGAGAATGGATAGTCTGGAGAAAGGGGTGCATCTTGTGGTGGCAGCTTTGAGAACCCTCAATTCGGACATCGCTTGGGTCAAGAGGAATATCTCCGACATCGTCGGTGCAACGAGGTCGGTGGGGAATCAATTCTGTTTGAAGTATAATATATAGGAGGACGTAAAAAGTCCTCCATCCCCTTAACTTTTGAAAGGAACAAGCTGTCGAAGTCGGGTAATATTCAGGTGAAAAGGTACCACTTTTTGGCATAAAAATGATTGTGGTAACGTGGTCTAGTGTCAAGAGGGCACCATCAACTTTTTTTTTCCAATGTAAACGGGGGCCTCCTGATTTTGAAGGCCTTTCGATTCTCTATCCAACACCGCTTCGTTTGTGAAAATCGGCCGAGCCGTTTCGAACTGACAAGCGTTTGAAATTCGCTTCAAATATTTTACAAATGAATTAAACACCTAAATAACTTTTAATTGCAACATAATTTCGAGTAACAATTGCAACTATTTTAAGCGCTAGAAATGTTCACCGTTCACGTCTTGACAGAAAAAAAGTCGGTTGTGAAATTCATTCCGAACGTTATTAAATGTTTCCGGGGTAATAGTGTAACACACATCTGTTATTCGGTCCATAAGTTCCTGGAGTTAGTGACTGAGGCTGCGTGACATACACCTTGTATTCCATGTACCCCCACAGAAAAAAGTCCATAGGTGTCATATCGGGTGACCTAGCTGGCCATTCAATGGGGCCACGTCGGCCTATCCACCGTCCCGGAAAATTTTCGTTAAGCCATTCTCGGACAGGTCTGTAGTAGTGAGGGGGTGCACCATCTTGTTGAAAGGTAACATCCATGGTAAATTCATTTGAGTTTGCCCCAACTACTTCTTGAATACTGTGATGGATCTGATTTTGAAGCATATTCAAATACAGCTGCCCAGTTAAATTTTCTGCCATAAATATTGGACCTATGATATGGTCACCCAAAATACCAGCCCATACGTTGATCTTCTCTGGAGTTTGAGTATGACCCTCTCGAAAAACGTGCGTATTTACGTCTGACCAATAACGCACATTCTGTCTATTCACTGTTCCATTTAGATAAAACGTACTTTCATCACTGAAACAAATAGAGTTAATGTAACCGGGATTTTGGGTTATGCGGTCAGACATGACCTCACAATTTTGCAGTCTTCTATCCGGGTCGTCTTCTGTTAATTGATGCAAAAATTTTAATTTATATGGGTGAAATTTCTGTTTTTTGAGATATTTTTTCACAGTGGTCGTAGATACGTCACAAGCCGTGGCTACCGTTTTTGTTGTTTGTTGCGGATCATTAACAACAGCTGCAGAACGTCGATTTGCTATTCTTCTGGAATGGATTTTCTTCCAGATCCTTTTTCCCTCGTTACGCAACCAGTCCTTAGAAATTTACTAACCAATTCCCTTAAGTAGGTACGAGATATTGGATTATTTGGGAAGCGCTCATCAAATATTCTTTCTGCTTCATGGTAATTACGCCTAGCTTCAGCGTAAATTGAAATTGCTTCGGTTTTTTCTTCTGAAGGACGTGAACGAGGCATTTGAAAATTATAAAGAAATGCCTAGGACAACTGTCAAAAGTATCGATATCATTAACGTCACTATTAGACTGAGATTGAAATGAAATGCTATTTGGAGTCTCTAGCAAAATAACTAAGATATAAAAAATTTAAAAAAAGCACATTTTAGAGTACAAATAATATGCGAACCTTTTTTACCACAAAAAATCTACTTTTCGACCAGAATCAGTAATGGAGTTGAAATTCTGCTGCAATTAATAGTTAAACTAATTTATTTGTAAAATATTTGAAGGAAATTTCAAACGCTTGTCAGTTTGAAACGGCTTGGCCGATTTTCACAAACGAAGCTGTGTTGGATAGAGAATCCGAAGGCCTTAAAAACCAGGAGCCACGTGACCCCCCTTTACATCAAAGTTGATGGTGCCCTCTTGACACTAGACCACGTGACCACGATCATTTTTATGCCAAAAAGTGGTAAAAGTGGTACCTTTCCACCTGAATTTCACCCGACCTCGACAGCTTGTTCCGGTCAAAAGTTAAGGGGTGGGCGAGGACTTTTTACGTTCTCTCTGTATTCGGGGGTGAGATGATGAATGTAGTTCGTTTAGTATTGAGCCCCAGACAGCACGGAATATTCCTAGAATATTCTTCAAATATTCGAAAAGAGAAGAGTATATTCCGAATATACATGGAATATTCGAATTTGCATATTCCTGGAATATTTTCGCGAGAATGTACCACGATTATTCTCGTGAGAATATTCCTGTATGAATATTCATAGAATATTCATGGAATAATCATGATGAATATTCATAGATTAATCAAAATTGAATATTCTGTATTGTATATTCATGGAATATTCTCTCTTATTTCTATGGAATGAACACCAATAACCATTCTCGAGTTCAAAATATGTGAAAAGTATGAGAAAAAGTGCGAATAGATGTATTTGATTTGCAAACAGAGTTTTTGTTTAGACAAGCTGACAAAAATAGGTAGGCCGTATTGCATCAGAATGAACATTGTCAAAACATAACACGGTCAGAAAGTAACAACGTGAAAACATAACGGAGCAGAATCGGAAACGTCAGAAACGCAGTTCATCAGAATTAACAACAGCAGAAAGAACTTCATCAGAATGAATTTGTATCAGAACTGGACATCATCAGAAACTGACATTGTCAGCAACGGACATTATCAGAACGTACTTTCACCAGAACTGAACTTCATCAGAATTATCACAATCAAAACCGGACATCATCAGAAACGAACATTGTCAGAACCGGACATTATCAGAACGAACTTCTGTCAGAACTGAACTTCATCAGAACTAACACAATCAGAACCGGACATCATCAGAATCGGGAATTGTCAAAACCGGACATTATCAGAACCATACATTATCAGAACCGCACATTATCAGAACAGTACATTATCAGAAACGGACAATCCCTGCTTTCGGACGATTACTGATATTGTGCGGTTCTGATGATGTACAGTTCTGATCATGCTCGGTTCTGATAATATACGATTCTGATAATGTACTTTTCTGATAATGTGCGCTTCTGACAATGTCTGGTTCTGTTCATTACTGATGATGTATGGTTCTGATAATGTGCTTTTCTGATGATGTCCGTTCTGACAAAAGTACGTTCTGACAAAGTAATATTCTGCTTTTGTCAGATTCTGCCGATGTTATGTTTTGTCATTGTACATTTCTGATGATTTCCGATTTTGATGCAATTTCATTCTGATGATTCTTCTGATGTTTATTCTGATCAAATACGTTTTGATGTTTTCGATTCTGATACTGTTATGTTCGACGTTGTTATTTCTTAGCTTTGTGCTTTCTGATAATTTTATATTCTGATCATTTACGGGCAATCCAAAAATACACTACTGTACTGACCAAATTATAATTGGTCGGAAAATATCGAGGTGCACTTTCACGACCAATCAAAACCATTCCGCGCGCGTCAGCGTCTGTCGTTCATCCGGTAGTCGTAGCTTAACCCGATGGCAGAGCTGTAAAGTTGAATGCATTTTAAATTGACATTTGTCATCTTTTGTTTTCTTTTACTGGTATGGGTTATTTTCCTACTATTGCATATTTGTATGTGAAACTACTGTGTTTGGAATTGTTTAACAAATATTCTTAATAATCACCACAGTGTGGTGAGTACACTTTTATGTTACAATTCATTTTATTCCATAAAAATTTCATTTGTATATCACTAATCATTTCATTTCCAATGCGTTTTCTACAAAATGCCTAAAAGAAAAAGAAGCAGTGCTTGGTATAAGGAAGTACACCAGGAAACTGAAAATATTCCCAATACAATTTCCACACAAACTCCGTCACAGCATGCAAAAGCACAGTTACGTAATCAAGTTGAAACTATTAGTGATAGAATAGATTCAAGTTTTTCTGATTCAGATAGCAGTAGTTCGATCTTGCATTTCTTATTTTTCAGAGATATTCCTGTAGTGACAGAAGAAACGGGTTAATGAAATATGTGTTTTCATTATTATAACTATATTTATTCCATTGTAGGGAAGGGGTGCGCAGTCTGCGGAAATCAAATTTTTTTTTCTGATTGGAACCTGCAATTCCAATCCACAAATACTCTGAGGAAAACAATTACGTATTGCACTACTACATAATTTTTGAAATGAAGTTTTGGTTCTTGGCGAACGTAAGCGAACACATTGCTTGAATTGTCAGGCATAATTGTAGAAGTTCATATAATTGATATAAAAGTGCCATTCAAGATTTTATATCTGAGGATACTCATGTGGGGAAACAGTTGTATTTTTTTTATTTCTGAAATTTCAGGGAATGGTTATTTTGTTCTGAAAACCCTTCAGGATATTCAGGGAATATTATTATCATATTCCTGAATTACTCTGATTATTTTCGGAATATTCAAAGAATATGTCCATGAAATATTCTAGGATTATTCTTTCTGGAATATTCATGGAATATTGTGGATACATTCTGGATATACTAGGAATATTCCCAGACGATATTCCAGGAGTATTCTTTCTGGAATGTTCATGGAATATTCTAGGAATATTCTGGATATTCCAGGAATATGGAAAATTCAAGGAATGTCTAAAAATTTTCCCACCAGCACATTATAGGAATGTTCCAAGAAAAATATGTATATCCTTGGCACATTCAAGAATATTCCAATATCCCAAAAATAATATTCTATGATTATTCATGGAATATCCAGTGCTGTCTGGGAGAAAGTGTCGACGATTTGGGAATTAGCCAACTCACGTTGCATTCTACTCTTCACGAAGATATAATGTATTCTCAAAGGATCTTCATATACTGAGCGTTCGCATGTTGCTTAGCCTTGAACTGTGTGTGAATTACAACAAGGAAATTTTCAAATAATCTCAAGAGTATTTACGATGATAAAACACCATAACATCGAGAACAAAAATTACTATAAAATTCATTGCCAGTAGTACGTTAATATATGGTCTTTTGAGTAGAAATGAAAAAAAATGTACTTACTATTTCCTGTCAACACTACCATCTCCATTGGGAGCCAGCTCAATCAAAACAAAGCTGAAAAGCTCAATGATTTTTTCAGAACCATTCTTCAGCAATATCAGGACCTAGCGACCAAGCAGTTTTTGACGAACTCTCTCCTTGAAATCAAACAGGACCAACACAGCATTCCATCTGGTATATTCACTGCTCCTAGAAATGAATCTCCGAAACCGAGTATCCCACGAAACTGTAGAGATTTACAAAACAACGGTGAGTATTTTTAAAAGAAATATATTCTCCTGGAATTGGTGTAGAAATAGTTGTATAAATGGCGCAAGAACCTATCACTTATGAAAAATTGAGGGGGAAGCGTACCAAAAAAATGGTGCAACAACTTAATATAATTGAATCAATAATGCTGGACAAATAATTATCCATTATACAAGGAAAAAAAGTTTTAGAATTCAGCTCGAGGTTGTGTTGTCTCCCGACGCGAAGCGGATGGAGATAAAAAACCAAGAGCTAGAATCTAATATTATTTTTCCCGTGTATAATACAAATTTTTTTTATGTGACGGGAAAAACGACGATTTAATATTGAAAAAACATATTATCACATTACAGTCAGAAAATTATTGATGTGAAATTTTAATTTTTAAACTGGTAGGCTGTTGTACTTATAGCGACAATTGGACCTGCGTTGCTAAGGAAACCTTTAAAGTAATCAAATATCTGACAATTTAATTCTGTGATTTGATTCAAAAATTGCGAACTTAGTGGTTGTTCAGTAGTTATTTGGAATAATATAAAGTTGAAAAATGTCTGGTTCCGAGTTTTCTCTGACTCTATCGGAGTTAGTAGATGTAGCGAAAGTATCTTTACAAAAATTATTGCCAGCGGAAAATTTACGAAACCGCGTATTCAAGATTTATGGAATGGAAGATGAAAAAGACATGCAGTTTTTTCTCGGAGACGGCTTGGCTTATTTTTCGGTACTGGCACAACAACAAAAGCCATCAGCAGTGTGGTCGAATTATTCAATGTTAAAAAGTATGTTACAATCCAATAATAATGTAGACAATTCAAAATATTTTAAACTAATTACATTTCCGAAACAAAATTGGAAAGATCACAAGTCTACGAAAGCTGCGATTTTTACGAGTACACAAATTAGTGGTTTTTTAAGTAATGCTCCTGATGAAGTTTATTTGATGTCCAAGGTTGTTGTTCTATTTGGGATTGCAGGAGCTTGTCGAATTTGTGAAATCAGCCAGGTAACATTAGATGATATTTAAGATTCGGGAACGTTATTATTTGTGAAACTTGAGCAAACAAAGAATGATGTAAACAGGAGATTTGTAGTTACTGAAGAATATATTAAATTTACCGAATGTACAAAGCCCTTCGTCCAGCAGCAGCAAAGGATCGCCGCCTGTTTTATGCATATCGCAATGGAAAATGTATCAATCAGGTTCTGGGTAAAAATCAGTTTTATAAGGTACCTGAAACAGTAGCTAATTTTCTCCAATTCGAAAATGCTAACTCATATACAGGTCATTCATTTCGAAGATCGTCTGCTACACTTTTAGTTTAATCTGGGGGAGAAGAAATTAAAGAAACATGAATCGGTAGAACATAGGACAGAAATAGCTAATAAAGTGTTTAGAACATATGGCAGTGCTGAAATATCACCCGATTTGCGACCAGGTACATCAACGGCAGTTGTGTCGTCCATGGCAGAAAAAATTATAATTTCAACACAAGAAAATTCGACTGTGGTACCGAATAGTTCAAGGAACATGTCATTCATGCAATGCACATTTAATAATTGTACTTTTGATATAAAGGAAATATAACTTTTGTATGATAAAATATTCTTAAATTAAATATCTACCTTTACTCATGTGTATATATATCCGGGAAAAAAATACTCACTTTTTTCCCGGGGAAAAAAAGTTATTTCATAACAAGTGATATTTTGTTACCTGTCAACAGAGATAAAATGTCAAACTTTTTTCCCGTCACAGAAAAAATATAATTATTCACACTCCTCGTGCTTGCTTGTTCAATATATCCCTTCCCGTAGGTGTACGAGATTCCGGCATATACCAAATCCACCCGGAACACGCCCACAAACCCTTCATGGTCCTGTGCGACATGGAAACGCGAGACGGCGGATGGGCCTACATCCACAACAGATTCGACGGCTCCCAAGATTTCTTCCTCAACTGGCACGAATATAAAACAGGATTCGGGAACATCGGCGGGGAATTTTGGTTGGGACTCGAACACATTTATGAACTGACAGGTGGGTACGGAGTATCCACTGCTTTTTTGTTTCAATTTCACCGTGAATAGAAAATAGCGGAAAACTACAAGAAAAGGAAAAAATTGCTAGAATAGGACCACTTATTTTCAAAATTGATGAAATAATACAAAAAAGTCATTCATAGTAGATTACTGGATTTGCATTAAAAAAAACTCATGTCATGGACTTTAGGGCTATCGTAAATATATTTCAGCAGGG
>JAFIRS010006780.1:0-32082 GCA_018342105.1 Gonioctena quinquepunctata | reverse complement strand
TAAATGATATGTTAATGAAGCTGAAATTTTTAAATATTTCCAACTGATTATAGTGTCTGCATTAGTATTAATTTTAAAATTGCTAATGAGCAAGCTCCTTCTTAATTGCAAGAATATATTATCAAAAGGGCAGATATGATACATTATAATTTAAGGTTCATTGACCAGTTCCACATACAAGGCTTTAATACAAATGCTTCGGAAAAACCCTCTTCATGAAGGTTTGAGATTATACAGAGGGCCACTTTTTAATGGGATTGTATTGGTAACTTTTAAACCATAAGAGTTAGAAGGTCGGTCAAATGGAGAAAAAGTTGCATTTATAGAGCATGTCGAGCAGTTCGAACAAATCGAGATTATCAGGGCCGGTTATGTAGATATCATGAGAAAAGTAAATTCTGTCATTTTGATTTTTCTTTTTTTCCCACTTTATTTCGAATATTATCGAAAAATGTCACGGGAGTTTTTTATTCGACAGTGAATTATCTTCATTTTGACATAATCAGATTTTGTATCCAACGTTTCGTACGCTCTGGGCCACCTCATTTTTTTCAATACGGACCTGCATATTTTATGACACTTTTCGAAATAACTTTTGACGTTAAATTCAACGATATATCATACAATGTCATTCAAAGTTGATTTTCAGGTGATTTTGACCCTTATCCAAATTTCTTTGGGTCGGATCTGTAATACATTTAGGTACCTTTAGTTTAATTAACAACATGCAATACATTTCGATAAGAAAATCAACTTACTCATCTTCAACTGAATGGAACGTAACAGAATCAAAGCAAGAAACAAGTAATAATTATTTACAAATTTCAAGAGGTGAAAAACCTAATTCATAATAATTAAACGAAACTATCATTTGATGAAAGAAAAATCAAATGATTATTCGAAAGTAAATGATAAACATTAATGAAGTAAGTGTTCGAAATGTCCACCATTTTGTAAAATGCACTTTGTGGTTCTGGAACCCATACTTCTTATACATTTGCTTATTTCGTCTCCTGAATACCTTCCAATACATTCTCAATCTTCTCGAGGAATCATTATTGTTGGATTTGTCATTTGTTCCGTTGAAACAAATTACAGAATCGTACTTCATTTTGGGATCATTACGATATAATTTTTGCAAGGCTTGGTATTCAAATTTAAAATCATTGTATTCGCGTCTCTTGGCTATTTTATTAACAGCAGTTTTTGATAAATTGCATTCACTGCCACAGTTCTCGATTTTTCCTGGGTTCAATTGAATTTGGGTCAGAACATCGTTGATATCGTTGATAGACTTGTTTTTCTTACATACACACAACTCTAGGTTTTATTGAATGTATTATTTTCAAGTAGTAGGCCGTGGATAAAAAAGAACATAACAAGAAATGTCATATTATTTGTCACTTCGTTTATTATTGTGTCACAAGAACTTGTCATTAAATACTTTTCTGAGGATTTCAATTTAACTTATTCGATATGGTAAGATACACAAAATGAAGAGAAGAATATGTACAGAAGTGTACATAAAACTAGATAGAAATTCGTTCAAAGCACAACAAAGGTATGGTGAATTATATCCTGAAAGAACAACACCAAATATTGAAATGTTTCGATGTTTATCTACAACGTTACTTGCACATAATTCATTCATCAAACCTAGAGGTCCTATGTACGACGAAACGAGTCTATCAATGACATCAATGTTCTGGCCCAAATTGAATGAATCCAGGAATAGGAATAGGCCAGTGAATGCAATTTATCAAAAGTGCTGTTAATAAAATAGTCAAGAGGCACGGATACCATGACTATAAATACCAAGCCGTGCAAAACTATATCGCAATGATCCTGAGAGAAGGTTGCAATTCTGTAATTGGTTTCAACGGAAGGTGCGGAATAACAACAATTTTGCGCACAATATCATTTGGGAGACGAAACGAAATTCACAAATTCTGGCATGTCAATCGAAGGAACAAACATTTTATGCCACAGAAAATCCTCACTTAATTCATGAAGTTAGACATCAATATCGTTTTTCTTGAACATATGGTGCGGTTTGTTGAATAATAAATTACTGGGACCCTATTTTATTGACGGCAACCTAACCGGAGCAAAATATGTAGAAATTATAGAAGAAATGTCGGATGATCTTCCTATACGGTATCGGCGTAATAGTCCATGGTTCCAACAAGAGGGATGTGGCCACAACTCAAGAATAGTCACAGACTATCTAAATCGAACTTTTCCCGATTCATGGATTGGAACAAGAGGTCCAGTAGCATGGCCTGCCAGATCTCCGGATTTGAATCCGCTGATTTTTATTTGTGGGGATATCTCATGAATAAAATTTACGATACTACGAACCCGACAATAGAGATTCTTCGCGAGAAGATTGAGAATGTTTTGGGAAGGTATTCAAGGAGGCGAAATAAGCAAATGTATAAGAAGTATGGGTTCCAGAACCGCAAAGTGCATTTTACAAAATGGTGGACATTTCGAACACTTACTATTAATGTGCATCATTTACTTCGAATAATCATTTGATTTTTCTTTCATTAAATGATAGTTTCGTTTAATTATTATGAATTAGGTTTTTCACCTCTTGAAATTTGTAAATAATTATTACTTGTTTCTTGCTTTGATTCTGTTACGTTCCATTCAGTTGAAGATGATTCAGTTGATTTTCTTATCGTAATGTATTGCATGTTGTTAATTAAACTAAAGGTACCTAAATGTAATACAGATCCGACCCAAAAAAATTTTGGGATAAGGGTCAAAATCACCTGAAAATCAACTTTGAATGAGATTGTATGATATATCGTTGAATTCAGCGTTAAAAGTCATTTCTGAAAATGTCATAAAATATGCAGGTCCATATTGAAAAAATGAGGTTGAGGGTGGCCAGAGCGTACGAAACGTTGGATACGAAATCTGATTATGTCAAATTGAGGATAATTTACTGTCGAATAAAAACTCCTGGACATTTTTTGATAATATCCGAAATAAAGTGGAAAAAAAAGAACAATCAAAATGACAGAATTTATTTTCTTATGATATCTCAATAACCGGCCCTGATAATCTCGATTTGTTTGAACTGCTTGACAATGCTTCTATGAATGCAACTTTTTCTCCATTTGACCGACCTTCTAACTCTTATGGTTTAAAAGTTACCAATACAATCCCATTAAAAAAATGGCCACTCTGTATAATGATCTACCTCTGTAGGTTAAGACATGTAAAAATTTGTAAAACAAGGTTAAAAAAAATGTATTTCAATTTATAGGTTATATTGTTTATGTGTAATGATATCAAATGTAACATTTATGTACTGTTACATAATAGCTATTGATCCTAAATAAAATTCTATTCTATTCTATATCTGCCCCCGTTCTCAAAATCTTCTGAATCTCCATTGATAGATTCAGAAAAAAACACATTAATCAACAATATTGTAGAACAAAATATTAGGCTAGTTCGTATATGGATAGATTTATTTTTTACTTTGACCCACTTCTAGTTGTCCGATTAACGTGAAATTTGACAGGTGTTCATAATTCCGGTGATAATGCATTATGGAATTTTTCCCAGAAAAATGGCGGCTCCAATATGGCTGACGAGTTTTGTGATTATGGTTCGATTCTATTCAAAATTGGTATGTGGGTATTTTCGAGGACAGAGACATGTTTTGTTCTCGATGAATCTCACTGGAGTCTCAATACTATTTGGTAATTAGTATTTGCATTTGCCTTTCAAATCGCATCCTTTATATCCATGTATCTCAATCGATTTTTCAATCAGAAGTCTAAAAATATCTTGTTTACTGGACAATTCCTAATTATAGCTCAACACCCTGCTACTAATAGGTTTCGGAGTTGTTTATAACGACCCCGATGAAAAATCATGATGGCATTTTCCCATGATGGAATTTTTTTTCTGCCACTTAAAATCCATATACAGGCTCATATATACAGGGTGATTCAAAAGTACTTTGACGAACATCAGTAGGTGATACCTCACAATATTCTAATATGAATTGTCCGAATAAATATATGTCCGGAAAAGCTTCGTTCTCAAGATACAGGGTGTTGAAGTTTTATTTTTATTTTCGTTTTTTAACTTTTGGGAAATACTGACTTTAATTGAACTAAAATTGGTACTAAGAGGTTTTTGAGGTGTCAAATTGAACCTGATGTTATTATTGCTCTTACTCGTAGGGGGCGCCACCTACACGTCTTTTTGTTTTTTGAAGATTCATAACTTTTTTGAGCGTACTACTAGCACATTTTTCAGTGAACAAATCAACTCTTCTTTTATCTACGTAAAAAAGCTACCCTTGTCACAAGTTGCTATAAGCAACCGTTTTCTAGATATTTGGACTTGAAAATTTCAAGTCGATTATTTGATAATCGATGTGTGTTGAAGTTATTACCATTATTTTGAATGCTTAGGAAATGAATTCAATAATAATAATAATAATGATAATTCGTCTTTATTCACCATAAAAATATAATAATAAGTATAAATATAACAATAAAGGTGAAAAGGCGGAGTGTCAGCGATAGCTTTTTTTAAACTCAACCCTTATGTTAAAAAAAGAAAAAGAAAAAAGAATAAATATGAACAAAATGTTTACAATATGAAAGCAGTAGTAACTTTCTAGTAATAAATTTCCAGTAATAAAAAGATCAGTGAATGAGGTTAGCCAAGTCAGTTCGAACAAAGACAGTCTATTTGCCAAGATGAACTTTCAGTCTTTTTTTAAAATTACTCAATGAGTAGGATCTAAATTCACTGGGTAGTGAGTTATAACATTTCGGTGCGCTGTACGCGAAGCTACGGGTGAAAAATGAAGTTTTATGCTTTGGAATAATGAGAGTTGTTCTATTGCGAGTGGAAAATCTGTTCAGGTCCGGAAATGTTTTTGCCTTTTGAAGAGGTAATCTGGCCGTTGGATTGTTAGGACTTTGTGGGTAATTGTAAGAAGGTGTAATTTCCTAGTTTCTAGATTCAGCCAACCTGATTTCTTCATCGGCTCGGTTATATGGTCGTATTTACGAATGCCGAAAGAAAACCTCAGGCAATTATTTTGTATACGTTGTAGGCGGTGACAATCATTTTGGCGTGAAGCTGAACCGTATATACTGTCACAGTAGGAGATTTTAGAAAATATTAGTGACTCGCAGAGTTTTATCATTAATTCCGTTGAGAGTAAGTCCCTATTAGGGTAAAGTTGCCTCAAGACGTTGTAGGAAGATTGGCTGAGGTGGCTGACGTGTTTAGTAAATCTTAGCTCAGGATCAAGCCAGAGTCCTAGATTTTTGAATTCTTTCTCAATTGGAAGAAAGACATAGTCTAGGCGAATTTGTATGGTGTTCATTGAGACTTCTCTGTTCTTTTTGGTGCCGAATAGCATCACTGCAGACTTTTTTGGATTTAGTTTGAGTTTATGGGCTGTAGATATATCGAAGATGGTTTGGAGATCGGTATTGATTTGAGTTTGTGCCAAGTCTAGGTCACGAATGGGAAATGAAAAATAAATCTGGGTGTCATCGGTATAGTGGTGTATTGTACTAGTGTTGGCGAAAAGGTGAAAGTCAGATATGTAAAGACTGAACAATAAGGGTCCAAGAATAGACCCCTGCGGTACGCCCATAGTTACAGATAATGCCTCTGAAATTGCTCCATCAAGAGTTACCTTCTGGGTTCGGTCTGACAAATAATTTTTATCAAGCGTACTGCATCCAGCGAAAAGCCGAAAGCGACTAGCTTCTGACAGAGGATAACGTGGTCGATTGTATCGAACGCTTTGCTATAGTCGAGCAAAACTAAACAGGAAACACAGCCCTCGTCAACCGCTCTAAAAAAATCGTCTGTAATTGAAAGAAGAGCTGTGGTAGTACTATGTTGCGATCTGAATCCCGACTGGACGGATGGAATTATTTTATGTTCGTTCACAAAAACATTGATTCGATCCTTCAGTATCATTTCCATTACTTTGGAAAGAGAAGGTAAAATGGAAATAGGTCGGAGGTCCGTCAAGTCAGAGGGAGTGTTATATTTTGGCAGAGGTATAACTAATCCGCTTTTCCACTTGTATGGAAACTGTCCCGAAGTTATTATTGAGTTAATAATGTGGGTTATGTGGTTCAGTAGATAGTTTTCAAATAGGTGGATCATCTGTATGGAAATGTTATCGGAACCTGGTGCATTACTCTTTATCTTATTAATGTACTTTTTAATCGTGTGTGCAGTTACGGTAGAAATGAAAAACAGGTTACCGGACTTTTCTTGTACATTGTAGCGGTCAAGTAGAGAAGTCTGGTATGCAGACCTGTCAGGCTGCGAAATTGTGTTGAAGTGTGAATTGATGCGATTCACGTCTTTCAAAACATTCGGGATTCCAGGGGTGGCTTTATCCCTTAAAATTTCAAGAGATCTGAGTGTATTCCAAGTTCTTTTACAGTCTTTCTTTGCAAGGATAAAGTTGAGATAGGCTTTCTTTTCACGACGGATAGCCCCAGTTGTGTAATTCCTTAGATCTTTGTAGCTGTTCCAGTCTTCTATGGAGTGTGAGTTCTCATATTTTTTGAATGCGCGGTCTCTCAGTGAAATAATTTCTTTTATATTGAACGTTAGCCAGGGAGCAGGCGGCTTACTAACCTTTTTATTTCGATAAGGAGCATGTCTATCGAAAATATTCAATAAGTTGTCGTTCAAAAATGATATCATGTTATCCACATTGTTCAATAAATAGATATTATCCCATTCGATATTTCGGAAATCTGTATGAAAGGAAATAGTATCGAAGTTACGGTAATATTTGACGTTTAAGTAAGTAGTTTTGGTAATTACATATTATGTGACAGTCCATAACTAAAATACATATGCATATTACAAACTAACTTATGAACATTATATCAAATATAATTATTATTGGAGATTTGGTTTAGCGGGAGCAAGGACAATAAAAGTGGTCCAAATTTAAAAAATTGCCGACGTTTCGACGTTTATTTATCGTCTTCTTCAGGGCTTCAAGGTCTGCACAGCATCAGTCCCATACGTATTTCCAATGAAGTAAAAAAAAAACTTGGGAGGTGTCAAGGGACACCCGGATGGAACGGAGTTCCTTTCGATTGATTAGTGAGGGAATTGTAATATTTTATTTTTTTTAAGTTGTAATAATATTTTTTTTATTATTAACAAATATAATGTAATATAAACTCAATCAGTAGTCTCAATTTTAGTACATACGCATTGATATTGTGATATTAAAATATAATTTGCTTTTAAATTTATTAAAGTTATGACGCGTACACTTGCTAAACACACAATAATGGAGAGATTATAACGCGTATGCGACTTGGTTAGCACAATAGTAAAGAGAGGTTATAATGCGTACTTGCTAAAAATACATAAGCATTTATTATTGTCTGTATAAAATCTCTACTTACCTAACTTCATCAGCAATATCCGGAACTTGTGCAGAAACACTGTCAGGATTCATTATTGTTATTATTTTTTATTATTTATTATGTACAAAAAACCTGTATACACTCAACAAAAATAATCGTCGCGACACCACACTGTTCAATGCGAAATAGAAAGACGAAACGAAAATAACTGGCTTGCTCTCTATGAGAGAGAGAGAGAGAGACAGACAGAGAAACACGCGCACACCGCACGGCTTACCACTATAGCAAAAAGTGTCGTTACAACTTTTGGTCTTAATTTATTCCGTCTAGCCCCCTTTCGCAACGCGCGATAAGGAACTTCGTTCCAAAAACTTCATTGGAAATACGTATGGGACTGATGCTGTGCAGACCTTGAATCCCTGAAGAAGACGATAAATAAAAGTCGAAACGTCGGCAATGTTTTTAAATTTGAACCACTTTTATTGTGCTTGTTCCCGCTAAACCAAATCTCCAATTTACTTGAAGACCGCAATTTCTACAAATAATTATTATGTTGCTTTTAGGTTTTAAGAATTTTTCATACTTGATTTTTATAGATGATAAATTTGGGTATACTAAAATGGCACAAGGAAAAATAAATTGAACACCACTTTATATTATACTATTATAAATACTGCACATAAGAAGTTTTGTTAGAGTGTTACAGTATTATTTTCAGAATTATTTTCTGATTTTCATAGAATTCAGTGAGAACAACATCAATAATTGATAACCCTGTCGTTATTAGGGGCAGATTGGGGATGATAAATTACCAAGTGAGACTTACTAAGTAAGTCTTGAGATATCATACCTTCATACCAGCTAGCCAGACCAAGGTTGGCTCGAAAGATCTAGCCTATGAAACTTGCATATTTTGTCAGAATTTTTAGGGCAAAGCCTCAACATTTTTTTTTTGGTGATTGAAAACACGGTCCTTACCCTACATTCAGATGTATTTGGTTTCTTCCACAAACGATTTTTGCCTTAGTTGCAGCCAATCGATTGTATCTACTTTTTTCTTCTGACGTTTGGTGCTCACCCTCCAAAATTATGCAAATTCGACCCTCTGTAACTTTAATAGAAATAATAAACTAACTTTTAATGCGGCGTATCCTTGGAGTCGTTTGAGGATTCAATTAGCAAGACCTCAGGAGAAATCACATTTCTACCTAAGAGTAGAAATTGTTTTTTCCTTTTTAGTGCATTTGTATAAAAGCTTGTCTTGAATTTTTTTTTTATCATTTTTTATTAACACCGACAAAAAGTTTATGTTGCTATATTAAATCTTTTTTTAAACCGTTTTATTGCACACTTATATTTTTAGTGTTCTCGTCTCACTAGATTGAATTTATAATCACAAGTAGCGATTTAGTAATCAAGTCATCAATTGCATTTTGCCATTAGTTCTCTCGAAAGAGGTCAAGAACGAAGAGATTCGACAGTGAATACAAATGAAACCTTTGTTTTGAAAGTGAAATTATTTATCCACATTAAAAAATTACCAAGAATATTCGCATATTGATTAGGTATTATCCAAATAAAAGCTGTAAACATAAAAAGGACGGTAATTGAGTTCAATTATTGTAATTGATCAGACGTTCGTGAAACAGGTAGAGTGAGGTAATGAAAATTCTAATTGAATTGACAAACAGAGGCTATAAATTTTTCATTTAAAAAAGGAGATTATTTCAAGGTATAGGATCATTGTAAATAAAGGACACTTTTATTGACTTATGTGAACTATTCATGCCTCAATTATTTTTTACAAGTATTTTCATAGCTGTTAAAAATGCACAATCAAAAACTTTCCGAAAATTGAATTCAAATGGGGTTATGAATATGTACGGAGCTAGGAGAAATTATTTTTAACCGACAAAAATAAGGAGCATGTTCTATAGTCGACGCGTATATTTTTTTTATGTATGACCACGTAAAACTTCTAAATTTCTAAATAATTCACAACGATGTAACAATTTTGTGCTCACTACTAGTTCCAGATGAATCGAAGTTTTTTTCTGTCATAGAAAAAAGTAAGTAAATGATAAACAATATTTGTATTTATACGATAGTTCACCGCGTTGGAGGTTATCCATAGATATCCATAGATCAGGCATAACTTTTTACTGAGACGTCCGATTCCGATAATTCTTTTTTCAGTGGATAGGGTGAACTTTGAAGTTGGCCCATTTGGATTTAAAAGATGTAATCCACCCCTGAGGGTAGCAAAATGAAGGATATTGATCACTCACCCTCTGAATTCTGGTTCGTTAACCGATTTTATCAGCCAAAACTTTGTACTGGGTTCTTCGATTTGGATGATTCTTTTTTTATTAGATAGGGTATACCTCAAAGTTAATCATATTTGGATTTCGAATGGAACTGTCCACCCTTATGGGTAGAAGAATAGGGTATAATTGATTTTTACATCCGTCACAATCATTATATTTTATGAGAGAATGGAATGATATACAACGTTATGAAATAAACTAACCAGAACAACAAAAATAATTTATATTTCAACAAATAGTAAACGTAGATAATATTATTTAACTGGTAATAGTTGAAGTAAGGTGGGTAAGTAAGTATATATAGTATATATAGTATTTTTACTGTCGAATGTTCCATTTATACTCTTAAACTTTGTTCTTATTCGAGCTAAAAGACGAGACTGCTATACTCAACTGATAATGAAACTGTCGTTTCTGTGATATCCTCAACCAACTATGATATTTTCCCGACTGTGATAGTTTACTCGAGTGACATTACTAGTATGAAACTCCTCCTTCTCGTTATACTAAGTTGTTATAGTTTCGCCATAATTGATTCAATTGTTTCACTGATACTGATTCTATTATCTTAGAGTTTGTCATTTTAAAACATTTCATTATCCTTTTGTAATATGTTTAGAATTAGTTTTCATAAAACCTGGCCATATCACGTACAAGCGATAGTTATGTTATTGCTTCTGTGATGCTTTTGTTCATCTATATTTTCAAATGTACCCAATTTTTTATCTTCATGTACATTTGGTAAATAAACTTCATAATTATTATCAATTATCTATTGCATGCGCCACACGTTTTCCGTTTTAAATCTCACAAGTATAGCCATTAAAAATTCACAATCACAATCTGTATGGGGTCAGCAATCTGTACGGGGTTATAAATCTGTAGGCTAGGAGAAATAATTGTATTCTCTTTAGTTCGTTTTGAAATACGTGGTTTATTAAAAAGTTTTTTTATTTAAATAGTTGTTTAGGTTAATTTGAAGGAACTTCAATGGAACTTGCCAACCACTTAGATCTTAATTCTTTTATGGTCCAACAGGACCCAACAATAAAATTTATGTTGGAATTTTGTTTTGATGATGATAACGAAGTCAGATCATGTTAATCGATAGAAAATACACCTGGACCATTGGAAGTGCGTTGAAACGGGCATAAATCACAGAACTAGAGCTACCATATCTAGATTATTTACTAAGGATGGGAGCTGCATAACAAATATTTCCGATATGTATAGGGAATTGCCGTTGAAAACATTCTGTTTTCTTATAAACAATATATGAAATACGACAAGTACTTCATTATTATTAATGAACTTTTTTTGTCCAATTTAAATTTTGCTTCTGCATTTAGTTTTCCTGACTTAAATGGCGGTTTTCCAGGATAAAGAACAAATTATGTCCTTTTATTACCCGACTACGACGAAGCAAAAAGGGAGGTTATGATTTTGACTGGTATGTATGTATTGTAACGAACCTAGGCCGGACCTGTCGCCTCCCGCGTCGCCATCGACAGCGATGAGATCATCCCCGGAGATATTCGAGAACCATCCAGTCCCTCTTCCGCGTAATGCAACGGTCAATATTGGAAACAATTGGAACATGCCGTCGCCAACTGGAAGAATTCGAAACATCGAGAATGCTGTATCGAAGATAAATAGACAGCCCTCAAGAGGGAGTGAACAGTCTGAACGAGCCCATACGATCGAGCTATACAGTAGCGTAGTTAATAACATAAATTAAGTTGTATATTTAAGTGTTAAATAAATTAGTAAAACCAAGTTAAGTTTATTTACTTTGTCGGTTTTAAAAAAACAAGTGATCGTGGAGTGGATAGTCAGAAAAATAAATTGATAGACCTTTTGCCCAAAATAACAGTGCGTGAGTGGAAGTCGAAATAAATGATAACTTGTGCAAATAGACAGTGGCCCGGTTTTCGCGAAGTGGACAATTGTGCGTGGGAATATGAACTGATACACTCTTCGCGTGAAACAGACAATAGACTGGTGGCCCGTGGAAAGAATTCGCGAAGTGAATTTTAACAAACTGATAAACTTTTCGTGTGAAACAGACTGATACCTCGTCAAAGACAAAATGTGTTCAAGAAAAGTGCGCCTTGCGGACTTGAAGGTAGCGGAATTGAAACAGGAATTGGAGGAAAGGGAACTGGAAACAACGGGTAAAAAGCAAGTACTCCAGGAAAGACTTGCAGAAGGACTTATACAAGAAGGTGAGGACCCCGAAACATTTTTATTCGAAGTTCCCGGAGGTGATTTGAGTTTGGTAATGAATAAACTCGAATAAACTACTAAATCCGTGGAAGAAGAACTGCAACAAAATTCGAGAAATCTGGAAAGAAGCTTCTAGAAAATTCAAGAAGCCTGGAAGAAAATTCTAGAAATCTGGAAGAGAAGCTTCAAGAAAATTCTAGAAATCTGGAAGAGAAGCTTCAAGAAAATTCTATAAATCTGGAAGAGAAGCTTTCTAGAAATCTGGAAGAGAAGCTTCAAGAAAATTCAAGAAGCCTGGAAGAAAATTCTAGAAACCTGGAAGAGAAGCTTCTAGAAAATTCAAGAAGCCTGGAAGAGAAGTTCCTGGAAAACACAGAAGGCCTAAAAAAAGAATTGTGTGGTGTGGCTAATTTCCTAGAAGAAAGAATGGGAACCGTTGAGACAGAGATAGATAAAATTAGGGAGCAAATGAACACGGAGGTAGATAAAATCAAAGATGGGGTCGAGGCAGAAATGGACAAAATAAAGGAAACGATCAGTAAGCTGGAAAAACAAATTAATAATGCGTCCTCCACAGAGATGGTTAACGAAAATGCAATGCTGGACTTGAGTTTGAACGTGGATAAAGTTCAAGAGGGTATAAAAGATGTCAAGGTCATTTCGGAAATAGGGAAGCTTTCCATGAAGCCGCCTCAGTTCGATGGAAAAACTCCATGGGCAAATTACCGCCGGCAGTTTGAAGCCGCGGCCAAAGCAAACGGATGGAATGCAGGGGAAAGAGCTGTAGCACTGACACTTGCATTACGTGGAGAAGCGACAAATATTCTACAAACTCTCACCGCCCAAGAACAGGAGGACTATGATCAGCTGATTAAACATCTAGAATTACGATATGGCCACGCCCATTTGGAACACGTATACCACTCCCAGCTGAAAAATCGCTGTCAAAAATCGGGCGAATCCTTACAAGAATTCGAAACTGACATTGCACGCTTGGTTCGTCTCGCATATCCAGCCACACCAGAAAATGTAATGGAGCGACTAGCGGTTCAAGCATTCCTGGATGGACTCCGTGACCAAGAAACCAGACAAGCGTTGACACTAGCCCGTCCAACACATCTCGTAGACGCACTGGCACGCGCTTTGGAATTCGAGGCAGCGAAACAATCTTGCAAAAGCCAGAGTAAAGCCGAATGATTAAGGAAGTGTTCCCTGAGAAAAGACAGATAAGATGCTGGAATTGTGGCAAAATTGGACATGTGCGTAGCAAATGTCCAACATTCGAAAACACGACTCCGATGCAGGAAAACTAAAGAAGGTCGACGAGAAGGGGCAATCGTCGGCCTGTGTCCAGCAAGCCCTGGTTAACAACGCATATGTCGCTATCCTGCAACGACAGAACAGAGGTGTTTTCGTAGACGGTCTCATCAATAACGAGCCTTGCACCATGCTGCTAGATACAGGTGCGACTAGGACAATTCTCGGACCTTCCTTTGCCAGAACACCGGAACGAATTGAACCGACAACTTGGAAGCTACGCACAGCAACAGGGGAGCCAGCTACTGTATATGGCGAGCTACCGATTGAAATAATTTTGGGCAGCACTAAAGTGAAACATCAGACACTTGTAGCGGACATCGAAGACGATGCAATCATCGGAATGGACATCATGAATTCCAGAGGGTTTGAATTGGATTTCAAAGACGGCGTCCTACGTGTCAACGGAGAAGAGCTGGTACTTCATGGGAGAAGTAAAGAGTTGATCCGTGTGCTGTTGGCTGAAGATATAAGCGTACCTGAGAGGGCTAAAACCATCCTGGAGGCTCGCCTGGACGGGAGTGCGAGCAGTGGAGACGTGGTGATGTTCGAGCCCAAACTTCATGATGAGAAAATTGGACGAGGGATTGCACTAGGGAAGACCTTGTTGCGTGCTGACAAATTTGTGCCGGTAAGGGTCATGAATGTCAATTATTTCCCAGTGACCTTGAAGAAAGGAACATTGGGGCACTGCTCCAGTGGAGACGTGGTGATGTTCGAGCCCAAACTTCATGATGTGAAACATCCGTGATCCGGGGCGTACGAGGTACGATTAGCCAACCCAACAACTTGCCCACAGAACTAGAAATTGGTTGCCATCTCTTCCAAAGACATAAAACCAGCTCAACAGCCCAAACTAAGAGATTTAGTCAAAAAGTACCAAGACATCTTCGATACCGGACAAGGAAAAGGGGGTCGAACTAATGTGGTCCAGCACAAGATTGATACTGGGGGTGCCCGACCGATCCGGCAATCAGCAAGAAGACTTCCTCTTGCCAAGAAGGCAGAGGCTGACAAAATAGTCAGCGATATGGGAAAAGAAGGAGTTATCGAACCGTCTGACAGTCCCTGGTCCTCTCCAGTCGTACTGGTGAAGAAAAAGGATGGATCGACACGCTTTTGTGTAGACTATCGCCAACTTAATAATGTCACGAAGAAGGACAGTTACCCTCTCCCGAGAATAGATGACACCCTAGACACGTTGGCTGGTTCCACGATTTTCTCGACCCTTGATCTGAAGAGTGGATACTGGCAAGTAGAACTCGCTCAGGAAGATCGAGAAAAGACTGCTTTTACCATCGGCTCAGGATTGTGGCAGTTCACCGTTATGCCATTCGGCCTGTAATGCTCCCGCCACATTCGAAAGATTGATGGAGACAGTGCTGAAGGACTCTCGTGGAACACGTTTCTAGTGTATCTCGACGACATAACTGTGGTCGGCAGATCGTTCGAGGACCACGTGAAAAACTTGGAGGAAGTATTCCTGCGACTGAGGAACTCCGGATTGAAGCTGAGCCCTAAGAAATGCCATCTGTTCCAAAAAGAAGTACGATACCTCGGCCACGTTGTCTCTGGGGAAGGAGTAGCAGTGGATGACCAGAAGATCAAAGCTGTTAAGGATTGGCCCATCCCAAAAGACATTCACCAACTTCGAAGTTTCCTTGGTTTATGCACATACTATCGCCGATATGTGCTGGGATTCGCCAACATCGCTAAACCACTGACCAGGCTTACGGAAGGCCAAACAAAGTTCCAGTGGTCCGAAGAATGTCAAGATTCATTCAGGAAGCTGAAAGGAGCTTTGATCAACGCACCTATACTGAGCTATCCCCACCCAAAGGGAAATTCATTTTGGATACGGACGCCAGCAACGTGGGACTTGGAGCTGTCCATCTCAGATCCAGGAGGGACAGGAGAAGGTCATTGGTTATTTCAGCAAGACGCTTAGCAAACCAGAGCGCAATTACTGTGTCACCAGGCGAGAGCTGTTAGCTGTTGTAAAGGGAGTGGAACACTTCTACAAGTACGTGTATGGAAGAAGAATCCTGTTGAGAACTGACCATGCAGCTCTCAAATGGCTCTTACAGTTCAAAAATCCTGAGGGTCAAGTAGCACGTTGGATCGAGAGACTCCAAGAATTCGATTTCGAGATCGAACATCGAGCCGGAACTAGCCATAAGAATGCAGATGCCTTGTCGCGAAGACCATGTCCAGATGATTGCTCACATTGCCGACGAGCAGAAGAGAAAGAAGCAACACTTTGTAGAACCGCGGCAATGGATGACAACTGGAATGACAGCAAGATCCAGAAAGACCAAGAGAGAGACCCCGACCTTGGCTTAGTCGTCAGCTGGAAGAAGGGAAATCGAAGACCACCATGGCAGGAAGTCGCAGGTTACTCGCCGGCTGTTAAGTCCTATTGGGCACAATGGAACTCTCTTATTCTGGAAAATGGGATCCTGAAACGTGTGTTGGAGGCCGATATTGGTGGGGAAGACAGACGCCAAATAATTGTTCCCAGGAACAGAAGAGAGGAAGTGCTGCGGGAAATCCATGATGGAGTCGCCGGAGGACATCTGGGAGTGACGAAGACCCTGCAGAAAGTGAGGCAACGGTTTTACTGGGCCAATTGTCAAGCTGACGTCCAGGACTGGTGCAGGAAGTGCGCTGTATGCGCTGCTAGCAATGGACCTCGAATACGACCCAAGGCCCCGATGCGTCAGTACAACGTAGGCAGCCCGTTCGAGAGAATCGCCATTGACATCGCCGGCCCGTTTCCCGTATCCGACCACGGGAATAAATACATCCTTGTGGCAATGGACTACTTCAGTAAGTGGGCGGAAGCCTATGCCCTGCCCAACCAGGAAGCCATCACCGTCGCCGACGTCTTGGTGAAAGAGTGGATATGTCGATTCGGTATTCCAATGGAGCTGCACTCGGATCAAGGCAGAAATTTCGAATCCAACCTTTTCCAAGAAATATGTCTACTGCTGAACATCCGCAAGACAAGAACCACGGCCCTACATCCGCAGTCCGATGGAATGGTGGAACGGATGAACAGGACGATCAACCGCCACTTGTCCAAGGTTGTCTCTGACCATCAAAGAGACTGGGACCAGTATCTTCATTTGTTCCTGATGGCCTATCGATCCGCAGTACACGAGTCAACCGGTCAAACTCCTGCTAGTATTATAATGGGCCGAGAACTGCGGACTGCCTTGTGACCTGAAGTTTGGGATACCGCCAGGACAAGACACTGCGGGAGAGGACTACGTCAGCAAACTTCGGCAGAGAATGGACGACATCCACGAACGAGTCCGGTTGAACATCCAGAGTGCCAGCGATAAAATGAAAAGACCTATGACATCAAGGCCGACGCTGGAGGATTTAAGGTTGATGACCTGGTTTGGCTGTACAACCCCAAACGTCGTCGTGGACTATCACCAAAGTTGCGGAACTCGTGGGAAGGCCCGTATAAGATCGTGAAAAGGATGAACGACCTTGTGTACCGAATCCATAAGCCACCCCGAGGGAAACCAAGGGTCGTCCATTTCAACAGGTTGGCCCTTACGCTGGAAACCATGACCAAGTTCGCACCTCAAGCCACCGGAGGATGATATGACGTTCGAGAGTTTATGTCCTTGTATTCAAACGGGCAGAAAGTTCTACATGGGGTTACTAGAGAGGAGTCACGAGACCTTTTCGAGGTGCCTGCTGACTACGCACTAGCGCACTGTGTGGCAGAAGATCTTCGAATGTCCAGGGGCATCGCCGTAGTGTTCTCCAAGAAATTTGGTCAACTCCAAACACTGCGGGAGCAGAATCCAGAAGTTGGTGGGTGCTACAGTTGAAGAAAGGCCAGAGAAACATCTACTACCTAGTCACCAAGAGGCATTCCCAAGATAAACCGTCTTATGAAGATGTCTGGAAGAGTCTCACCAAACTAAGAGATACTATGGTGGACCAGAATCTGGTGGATCTAGCAATTCCAAAATTATCCTGTGGTATTGATGGGTTGGACTGGAGAGTCATAAGAAGTATGCTGGAGGCGATATTCAGATCCAGCGGCGTCAAGATTTTGGTTTGCTGTAACCCTCTTCCACGACCGATCATGAAGACCGTGGAGTGTTACTTCCATCGAACTTCACGGTGCAGATATGGGGAGTCATGCAGATATCGTCACACTCCAAGGATGAAATTTCGGGACGAAATGTCTTTAAGAAGGGGGCAATGTAACGAACCTAGGCCGGACCTGTCGCCTCCCGCGTCGCCATCGACAGCGATGAGATCATCCCCGGAGATATTCGAGAACCATCCAGTCCCTCTTCCGCGTAATGCAACGGTCAATATTGGAAACAATTGGAACATGCCGTCGCCAACTGGAAGAATTCGAAACATCGAGAATGCTGTATCGAAGATAAATAGACAGCCCTCAAGAGGGAGTGAACAGTCTGAACGAGCCCATACGATCGAGCTATACAGTAGCGTAGTTAATAACATAAATTAAGTTGTATATTTAAGTGTTAAATAAATTAGTAAAACCAAGTTAAGTTTATTTACGTTACAGTATGTTCATCTGTTCCCTCATAACTACTCATCATAATTTGACAAATGAGCTATCGGTGAAAGCGCTTTGATCGTCCTCTGGTTATAGGCTAGTGACGTCACATCAAATTGGACATGGCGCCCTCTAGAGGACATAAAGTCAGGAACTAAAAAAAATAATTTTTTTAATGATGCCGTGTTGGGTATCAAATGAAAGGGCTTAATTGGCACATTTCAAATATACATATATATATATATATTTATATATATATATATATATATATATATATATATATATATATATATATATATCACAATGGAGTTTGTGTTTTTTGGGGTTTCGGTTTTTTTTGCGAATGACAGTCTTCTTTTAGGAGCTAAACATTTATTTTTTTGACGTTTCGACCGTGTCCACGGTCTTCTTCAGGAACTTCTCATAATTGTGGCGGTTTCATTGCCATAGTTGTCTCTTATTGACTGGAAGGAGTAGAGCATATTTTCACCCATGCTTATTGTAGTTTTGAGTTTCTTGAACCAGGAATATACAATGGAGTTTGAGTTTCTTGGGGTTATGAAAAGTTCCTGAAGAAGACCGTGGAGACGGTAGAAACGTCGAAAAAATAAATGTTCATCTCCTAAAAGAAGACTGTCATTCGCAAAAAGAACCGTAACTCCAAGAAACTCAAACTCCATTGTTTATTCCTGGTTCAAGAAACTCAAAACTACAATAAGTATGGGTGAAAATATGCTCTACTCCTTCCAGTCCATAAGGAACAACTATGGCAATGAAACCGCCACGATTATGAAAAGGTCCTGAAGAAGACCGTGGACACGGTCGAAACGTCGACAAAATAAATGTTTATCTCCTAAAAGAAGACTGTCATTCGCAAAAAGAACCAAAACCCCGAGAAACTCAAACTCCATTGTATATTCCTGGTTCAAGAAACTCAAAACTACAATAAGCATGGGTGAAAATATGCTCTACTCCTTCCAGTCCATAGGAACAACTATGGCAATGAAACCGCCACAATTATGAAAAGTTCCTGAAGAAGACCGTAGGCACGGTCGAAACGTCGAAAAATAAATGTTTATCTCCTCAAAGAAGACTGTCATTCGCAAAAAGAACCAAAACCCCAAAAACTCAAACTCCATTGTATATTCCTGGTTCAAGAAACTCAAAACTACAATAAGCATGGGTGAAAATATGCTCTACTCCTTCCAGTCCATAAGGAACAACTATGGCAATGAAACCGCCACGATTATGAAAAGGTCCTGAAGAAGACCGTGGACACGGTCGAAACGTCGACAAAATAAATGTTTATCTCCTAAAAGAAGACTGTCATTCGCAAAAAGAACCAAAACCCCAAAAACTCAAACTCCATTGTATATTCCTGGTTCAAGAAACTCAAAATATATATATATATATATATATATATATATATATATATATATATATATATATATATATATTTTGTTATATAATGATGAATTTTTTTTAATATAATATTGTAATATTTTTGCCCCACGTTTTGGGTGCCATTTGTTATGTTTTGATGAATTGGAAATATTATATATATATTGTTTTTGTATATTGAAATTGCTAATTATTTTTGGTATTCTTTGTGAGCCAAATTGATATGATATAAATAGATATTTCTGCCCCTGTATTGTATGCTGTAATAATAATTGCCAGCGAACGTCACTGTTCTCTCGTCACGCTACCAACAATTATTATTTTCCTCACCACGGCTAAGCAACAGTTGGTACGCCCTTATCTCAAGGTGGCCGGTTCAAGGCAATAGAGACACTGCCACTGCTGGCTAACTTCAGTTTATTGAATGGTCTTTGGTATGTTATTGATCATTGTGAGAAAACAAAACAACAAAATATCAAAAAGCAATTATCTCCTTTATTCAGGAAGACTTAATAATACCTGGCCTACGAGAAATAACTTATACTAGGGTGAATCAAACAAATATTCACGGATAATAATAATAAATCAGATCATGGATAGATAAACAAACCGGCCTACGAGAAATAACTTATACTATTCCGTGAGAGTGACGTTTTCTGTTATTGTTCAAAATAGGGTGACATAAAGTTCTTCGAATGTGAAATATGTTATTTGTGAAATAGTTCAGGACCGGAAAAGCACTATTGAAGTTTTATACCTGGTTGGAACTGTTGGTGTTCTAATTATACCATGAATCAGGATGTCTCCTCTCTCCAATCGCTGTCAGGACTGCAATACCATGAATCAGGAACTATATAGATGCGGAAATCAGCATTTGGATCCGTGGATATGTTATCATTAAGGTAATATTGGTTTTTTTTACCAAATGATAGGATTATTCCAATTTTCTTTTAGTATTTTTGCGTGGCATCCGCTTGGAAATTTATTTTCGATCTCCCTTGAAGCTTTGTTTTCTATCGCCTAGCTACATCTTTTTCTCCTTGTTTTTCATTTGAATTTTTGAATTGGGGCACTAAATTGTCACTTTTCACTGTTTATATTTATATTGCATAATTTATATATACAATTATTTTCCACTCTTATCATTATTTACAAATTTCAATTCTTATTGCTTCTGCTACCATCTCATTGCTACTATCCCATAATTTCAAATTTTACACCTTACCATCTATTCCCTGATTGGCTATTTTTTATATAGACATTTGCTGTTCTATCATTTGCTACTTTTAGTTAGCTACAGTTTCATATACTGTATGTTTCAAATTTATTAATGTGTTGATTACTGTTTATTCCTGAAAATTTTGAAATTTAGACTTTTTTGTCTTTTGAGCAATTATGAGTTATAATAATTTTGACAGTGTATAAATTGATTGTTTTATAGTATTTTGACATTTTATCTATCCATATTCTACCTAGGCTCACAATATACATGAATTTCAAAAGTTATTCACAAACAAACTCTTGAAACCATTAACCATCTAGTAATTATTCTTTTTGTGGGTTTTTAGTCTTTTAAAATTTACAACTGGCATAACATAACATAACAATATATATATATATATATATATATATATATATATATATATATATATATATATATATATATATATTAGTTAGCTGTTGCTCGCAGCTTTGCTTGCATGCACCTGATAATTGGGAATAATTTCTAAAATTACGCGCTCAGATGTGAGGTTTGGGAGAAAATATGTTTTCTTCTCCAAACCTACAAAATACATATTTCATAAATACGTATTTCATTTTGGACTATGGTACACGCGGAATATCGACATTAAAACATGTAAAAACAATAAAACCTAAACAAAGAAAATGTAAAGCAGCTCTGCAGAATACTTTTAACACGAAATTATAACTCCAAAATAATTTAAATAAAAGCAAGTTCAGAAACTGAAACCCGACTACTAAAAAATCACGCTCTAAAAAGTATGAAATAAAAATTAATTCAAAAATCTAAAACCCGACTACTGAATAATCACGCTATAAAAATTATGAAACAAAAAAATATTTTCATCTGAAATTTTTATGTACCAGTGGCCAAATTAAACACTTTTAGGAAAAACCCTGTTTTCAAACTAATAGATGAAAACTATGGCGCGTCGGGGTCAATTTTAGACAAACTCAATGGTGAGAACCCATATCGATATCTATCATCGTTTCGGATTACAGCATTTTTTTTCGAAAATGTGCATTTTCGAAAAGTTCTGTAACTTTCCTGTCAAAAATTCTTTATTTCTATGAGAATATTTCAAGGCACATTTTACGTAGAACTCAATGGTTTAAAGTAATTTATTTTCAAATCATATATCAATGGTTATTAATGGAAAAATCTTTTTTTTAAATGAAACAACCTGTATATTCCTGCATATTTCAATAGGACTTCAAATTACTATTTCAAAATGTAGCAAACTTGATGTTTTGCTAGAGTAGACTTTAAAACGCACACTTTGAACAAGTAGGCTTTGGACGACGCGGCGATAAAACAGAATGCAAATGTTTACTGGTAGCTGTAAATTTTGATTTAAGCAGTAAAGACTCAACCTCAATTCGTGGTTTTTGTTCATTTTTTCAAACACATTTGCAATGAAGTATGAAATTATGAAACATGAGATATCATAGTCTGTTTCATACAAACCGGAAAAGGCAGCAAGCAATTTGTACCCGATAGGTATCTAGAGAGAAGACAACCATTCAAAGACATTTTCGCAAGATTGCGATAAAACCTAATTGATGGTGGTCAATTTGAAGAAAAAAGGCCAAAATTATATGCATCAAATAGGGATAGGGGAGGTTAGCAGAAGAAATAGTCGTTTTAGGAACTGTTGCAAATAATTCCAAAACGTCAACACGAAATTTAAAATATCAACAGTCCTACCAGAACTAACGTTAGGCGGATTTTGAAAAAGCACAAATTCGAGCCATACAGGAAGAAAATTCATAAACTCAGACCAGGAGATTTTTTAACGCCGCATGGATTTTGCCAGTGGTTCGTGGAAAATTGTAACCAAAATGCTTGTTTTCGTTAGATTGTATTTGGACAGACGAAGCTTATGTGGCAGTCCCCTTTTTTTAACCGCTCAATTCTTTTCTTGGGCCAAAAAAATCCCTATCTATTTGGAAAAGGGAATTAAGGGGGATTTGGATTCAGTTTGGGCGGTGTTTTCAAGGGGGAGAATTATCGGCCCGTTCATTTATAATAAGGCTCACATATCAGATTATTTAGAAATTTTGAGGCCAAAATTAACCCCTTTTGAAAAATTTTAATAGAGTTCGGGAAAAATACAGCAGCCCTCTCAACCTGCAATTGTCAACAATTTTTTTTGGGTCAAATTTTGTTAATTTGGGTTTGCCAACCAAGGACCCAACTGTTGGGGGCCGGGTCCCGGACCTAACGCCTATGGCTAACCACTGGGGAAGGTTAAAAAATTTAATTTTTTTAATAGCCGACCAACTTTATACAAAAATTGGGGGCGGCAGTGATGCAAATTTTTTCTTCTCTCACTCCCATTGAACAAAAAAATTCGGAAACAAATGTTCAAAAGGTGCCGCCTGTGCGTAGGGGGGCTGGTAGGCTTTTTTAACACCCTTTTCTAAAAAAAATATTTTGTTCTTGTTTGTTCTTTATTATTATTATTGTTGGATTTTTATTTATTGTAAAAAAATTGGTATAAATTGTTATCAGTTTTTTTAAAAAATGAGTTTTAATTACTGCTGTGAACAGCTTTCTCAACATTTGATGGCTACTAAAACCTTTTTTCTTTTTATCGCCGCGTCGCCCCAAAACCTATTTTTTAAAATTTGCTTTTTTAAAATCTTTTAAAAAAAAACAAAAAACTCTGCATTTCAAAGGTGACTCTAAAACATCTAAGTGCTAGTTTTTGAAATGTTGATTTCAACTCTATTGAAATAAAAGAATATACAGGTTGTCTCATTTAAAAAAAATTTTTTTCCCTTAAAACTATTGATATGATTTAAAAAATAAATCTTACACCACTAATTCCCCCACGAAAAATTGGAAATTTTTCTAAAACAAAAAATTTTGACGAAAAAAGTTTCAGCAACTTTCAAAATGCTCATTTCGAAACTTATAACTAAAAAAAATGATAGATATAAGTTTGTCAAAAAATTGACACTCAAAAAAACCCAGCCATCTTCTGTTTAAAAAGGATTTCCCCCATAAAGTGTCAATTTGGCCCCTCGGCAACTATTCAATATTCAACGTCTATCAAATAAACAACATGTAATATATTTTTCCAGCGACCACGTATTAACGGTCTTTTAATCTACAGAAATCGATCTTGGGGCCCCTTTCCTCAATTCCTCTATTAATGCATGATTGTGATATACGCAAAACATACACCAAATTGACCATTAATAGGTTATCACCCTTTTGGTCTTTTTATCAATCATCATTTTTGGTATGGAACTAAACGGATTCAAATTTCCCCAAATCATGTTACCTTCGAAATGTCAAATTTATGTATTTAAAAAATCCAAATATTGAAGTTTCCTCCTAGTTGAACAAATGGATATCAAAAAAATTTCCGTTCCCCCCCCAGGGACGAGGTTAGGATTTTTTTTATCAATCTTTTTTTAAAAAATGGCGATCAATGATCTAGAACATTAACGCCCCCTTCGTTCTCGCGTTGAAATATCCGATAATGGGGGCCATTTTAAAAGGTGTAGGCCCTGGGGCAGCAAAGGGGAGGCCCTAATTATTTTCAAAAAATTTTTTTTTTTTTTATTCATTGCGGAACAAACAAAAATCATTTCGACACGGCATATGTAGGTATAATAAAATACAAAGAAATAAATAAAATTACAGCGAAAGAATGGTTCTTGGATTTTTTTTCGACAAAAAAATCATTGATGATTTCGTCAAATCCAGCACCGGGAAAAAATCATTCCCAATAAAAAACGATCGTAGGCGGCTTTTTATCGTAATACTTCTATTTTTTTCATTTTGGAAAATGCGGTTTAGTGCAATTTACATCATCACTTTCTGTTTAATATCACGAGAGTGAAAATAATTCGACAGATTTTAAAAAACTTGTTGCCAGGCAATGAAAAAAAAAAACCAACTGGCTCATGGTTTTAAAAATTAAAAAAATCAAAATTTTTTTTCTACTATATCGGCTCTCGTGTGGTATTTTGGGGGATTTTTTTTGATGTTACGATCATAAAAAAATTTCCTTAAAAAAATTATACAATGTACTAAACCGGTTTGGGTTCATTTCACTTTTTTCGGGGAATCGATGACAGACGTAAATTAAAAAATAGGTTGTTAGAAAAAAAAAACAAAACCCCAAAAATTATTCCCGCGCAATTTTCTGGTAGAATTTCCCCCCTATTGATTGGCCAAAACTTATATGAATTATTTGAATTAACCGTTTCCTTGGGTTTTTTCCCCAGCAATGTAAAAATAATCACTGTAATTTCAATGTTTGAAATTAGCTCTGAAATTTTGGTTTTCAAAATTTGATATAGAACATTTAGATTGGTCTTTTGATAGCCCTTTTTTTTAGAAGGATTTACATTTTTGGGGAATGTCATCCCCTTTCTTAGACTCACCCCTTTAGATTTCGGGGGTTTTTCCTACAAAAGCGCCCTCACGGCACTTTCAACACCAATAAATAAGCAAAGTGTTTGTAGGATCGCAGAAGAATAGTCAACAAATTTGAACTTTTGTTTCTTTTTAAGCGCACGGGCTCTTATAAATAAAATTTGTGCAATCTATTCATAAATTAAAATATTATTTTCTTTTGCTTATGTTATTGAATTTCATTTTATCTAGATCCTTTGTCTTCGAAAATACATCGACGAAAATCCTCCATTTAATAAAAAAAAGTAGGTATATTTTTTTTTTAAAATTAATTTTCCCCTTTTTTTTAGCTAATTTCGATACGATTTAATTTTTTTGTATAATAGTATGATTTTTTCTTTTTTTTGATTGTTTTTTTCGCAAATAAAATGATTCATCAGATCGAAATTAATATTTTAAATGGATTTTAAAGAATACGAAACATGTTTTTGAATGTTTAAAAAAAAAAAAGAGAGGAAAATGGAACCTCTTCTTGTAGATTTTTTTATATATAATTTTCATGTCCTTCCGGATTTGTTAGGAAATTTTTTCCCAAAATTTATATTGTGGAGGCCCCCTCTTTTGGAAGCATGGGGGGCCACCCCCTTTTCCCCCCCCTTTAAACCGGGGCTGATGATAGCCACCATTAATACACTAGTTGATCAAATAACTATTTGAAATTTTAAAGTTGGTTTTTTTTGGGGGAACAACGTTTCTTGACATGTTTTGGGAACCTTCCACAGTCTGGAAGTGTACCAAAGTCAACATCAAGTTAAAAAGAAATCGACAAATAACCAATCAAAATTCAGAACATATCCTCACATCCCCAAGGCGATCTACGATTGAATGGAATGGGAAAAAAACTTGATGAAAAACCAACAAAAAAGGAGAAAATTGAAAGAAACGGCCGTATTCTCTTCCAATAAAAGCTTTTCAACAAATTCTGTTGAAATGGATCTAAAGTTACATCTACTCAAGGAAAAAGAGATATGGTAGAATGCTAATAAACGTCTGAACAACACCCCCATATCAAATGAGCAATCGTCACTCTCAAACTTTTTTGGCAGATCTCAATTCTAAATCAGTTGAAAAAAAAAAAAAGACTCTGCAAAAAAAATCCAAATTTTAAAACAATTAAAAGGAATTTAGAAGATTTTTTGGGGAAAAGGGGAGATATATTCCACGAAATCAAGCAAAAAAAAATATAAAGAAATATCTTTTGAATTTAAAAAAAAAAATTTTTTTAGGCAAATTCAAGAAAACGATAAGTTATTGACTAATTGAATCATTTTCTATGGGAAATATAATTTGGTAAACGCAATAACTTTCAGGGGAACCAATTGTTTCCTTTCTACACTTGTATAATTTTTCCGATTATATTTTCATTTTTAGACTGGGGGAAGGTTACCCAAAAAAAAATGTCGAAACTATTAATTTTTTAAAAACATATTCATAGTGATGATCAGAGGGGGGGCCTGGTCATTCCCTTTGCTATTTATAATGTAGTCCACTACTGTTAGAATTTTTTTTCCCTTTTATAGCAAAAAAAGGGGGGTTCGCTCCCGGCCCAAAGCATGTTCCAAAGGAACATCCCCCCCAGGAAACAATTCAGGATGCGCGAAGACTGTACCGTTATCCTCTTCGAAGTACCCCAAAAATTTCGTATTATAACACATAACACGCGGTATGCATGAGGATAAAATCCGAGTTGCGCATTACAAGCAGGAACATAAAGATCAAAGTGCCGACGCCAAGTGAGCGAACTGGTTAACTAAAACTGGGGGATTTTTTTTGGTGGTTTGTTTGCGGACAGGTGTTGATTTTTTAAATGTATATGCCATGGGCCCCGGGGAATGTTGCGGGGGAAAACATCCTGTTTTATGCGGACCTGGGACACCGATCCCATCACATATAATTGTCCTATATTTTGGGGAACTGCAATATGAATAAATACCATGTTTTTTCAATTCATTATGCGCATCACGGTTTTGCCCTTGTTATAATTCAAAATGACGCTAACCTCACAAATGATTGAATTCATCTAAAACCCTTATTACACAAGGTGCCTATTTTTTTGTTTTTTTCATGGTATTTTTTGGGGGAAATTTCCCAAATCAACACTTTTTTTCACCATGCGATGATTGTTTCAGGCGCTAATTTCAGGCTGCAAACCAAAAGGAAAAATTTCATTTCCCTTTTTAAAAAAAGGTAGTATACCTGGACTATTTGTTTCAACTTTTTTTTTACCTGGCCGATTTTTTTTTTATTTTCTGTCACACTGAAAAAAACGAAACTATGTGATTAATTTAATCTATTTGTTTGGTTTATTCAAGTCCTGTTTTGGAAACCTGACTTTTTTTAAAAAGCCCAAAACCCCCCGATTCACGGAAAAAAAAGAACCAGTCCTATTTATTTTCCCCCCGGAAACAATCAACAAAATCCCCCGCGCGCAGCGTATTTTTTTTTAAAATTTAGCCACGGGATCGGAGACAAATAGGCAAAAAACATATTTAATAAGGGTTTGGGAGTCCCCCCAAAAGATCATTGGCCAACACCCTTCTAAAAACTAGAAAAAAGTAAAAAATTACGTAAAAATGATCTTCCCCAGAAATAAATTGGGAATTTAGACATACCTATAGATGTTGGATCTCGACGTGCAAGATTGGCCCTTATTTCCATTGTTTTCTTTTGGAACGTAAACAAATAACTTGCTGGAGTTTTTTTGTGTTATCGCACTGGGAACCCACACCTTCTATAGACTTTAGAATACAAATTTTTAAAGGGAAAAAAAACCTGTTTTGCATTGGCCCTAATGTTTTTTTTGACAAAATAGTCACAAAGTTGACAAAGTGACGTCACGGGCAAAACCATGATCTGGGGGGCTTTTTTGGGTGAATTTTAAACGAAGAATTACAATTGAATTTTTTTTACCAAACCTTTTTTTCTGCAAAAAAAGATATTTTTTTTTTTTAAAAATGTGCTTAAACTTGCAAATTTTCAAAAAAAGTCAAAATTTAATTGATTGAAAATTAAATTATTTTTATAATTAAAAAAATTTTCAAAAGTATATAAGTTACCTCTTATTTTATTTTATTTTATTTATCAATATTCATTTTTTTTTTTTATATTCATTTTTTATATTTTATTTTTTTTTTTATCCCCCTTTGTTAACTATTAATATTATTTCATTAGTGTCAAAAGATTACTGAAATTTTTTAGAACCCCGCACAGGTATATCCCCCCTGTGGGATTTTTTTATTTTAAAATTGCCTCTATAAAAAATTGTGGGGGGGTTTTAAATATGTGTTGTGAATAAATATTATTATTATGCCAATCATCGTAAATTGAGATAAATAAATTTTTCGAAAGTCAAAACCGGTTTACTAAAAAAAAAAAAATTTTCGTTTCCTCTACGATAGATCTTTGAACTTCGGAAAACAGGGGAAAAGGGTTATCAAAAAGAATGTCAGTTATTTTTTTTCAATTGGTTTAACTTTATCTTGAACACCGAAATGGTGTCATTTTTTTCCCCCAACAATAATTTTTCCCCCTTAATTCCTATCACGCAATAATCCTAATACTTTAAAAAAAGAAACATATCAGGGTGAGACGTTGATCCCCAAAATAAGGAAAACTATTGGTTAAAAAAAAAAATAATAATAATAATAATGTTTTTTCCTCTTGTAAAAACAATTGTATAGGAATATCAATTTAACCCAAGATTAAAAATTCAACAGTACATAGGATTTCTTTATATCGTTGCATTGAAATTGGTTTTATAGATCCTAAAATACTAAAAATATACAAAACATTAAAAAAATTTTGAAAAATCTTTCCCCCATCATTGTTTTAAAACATTAATTTAAAAATTTTTTTATTGAAAATTCTTTTTTTTAACTTCGAAATTTCTGGATAAATGCTGAAAACGTCTCCCTTTTCCCCCAATAAGCGTTTCGTATTCTGAATGCTGTAGATATTTTTCAGAAAATATTCCCCATCTGCGTTTGAAAATCATTCGGAGTTTTCAAAACTGTACAGGCAGCATATTATATTTTAATTCTATGTTGTACGTTCTCTTCAATCTCTCCTTTGGGGGGGGGTCAAATTTTTCCTATTTTCTCGTATTATAGTTGTGTATGTCTTTTTTTGTAGTTAGGTGTCTAGATGTTTTTTTTTAATATGTAGGTTTTTTTTGGAGATGATTACTGAATATACTGCCCCTTATTTTTAGTGGGGGAAAAGCGTTCTCCCCTTTGTTCCAGCGACTCTAAGGATACCTCTGACAGCAAATTTCTGCAATGTAAATTTTTTGAAATGTACTAAGCAGCGTTGCTCCAGCATTTACTCCAAATATTGATTTGGGAAACGGACATAATAACTGGTTAGTGCAGCATTTGTATTGGAAGTTTCGTGACTTTTAATGGCATATATTGCTTTTCAAGTTTGGATCTTAACGCATAAATTTTGGGTGACCAATTTAGTTGGGGATCTAACTGTACCCTAGAAATTTTTTGAAGAGTTTTCATTTGAGATTTCTTCGTTTGACTTCACCTAATATAGGTTGATTTTGGTTTATTTAGAAATAACTCATTTTTTTGGAACCCTTTTTCTTTTTTTTTTATCTCGGTAGGTAGTTTTATTCATTTCCTTATTTATTTAAATTTTAAGGGGGCATCGCAACATGCATGAAAATTGTGTTTTTATTTTATTCGTTGGAAGGCATGTCGTTTATGTAAATCAAGAAGAGAAAGGACCTAAGTAGGGCCCCCGTGGGACTCCTCTATTTTGGTGCGAGTTCTTTTTTTTCCATCTATATCTACAAATTTTTTATCTTTCGTCAAATTTGATTCAAATAACTTTAGACATGTTCCCCTATGCCATATCTTTCAGTTTGCTGGAGGTTTGGATACACAGTAAAAGGGGAAAATAAGTCTGTGAAGATTGCTAGACATTGGTTTTATTTTGAAACATTCTTCTATATATTTGGTGGGGACAATATTGCATCTGTTGTGGATAACCTTTTCAAAACCCCCTATTGATTTTGACACAATATTTCATGTTTATAGAAAACTTTTAGGTTGTTATATATTGCTCTTTCCAGTATTTTAGAAGGCTGGTAGATCGCAATTTGTCGGGGAAATTTTTGTTTTAAGGATCCCTTTTTGAATGGGCAAACTTTCCTGTTTTACTTTTGGGGAAACCCCCCCCTTCTAGACATTTATTAACAATGTCTTTAAGTTACTTATATAGGATAAAATTTTTTTTTATAAAGTCTGCCATCAATGTCTTCTTTTTTTGTTTTTAAGCTGTTTATGTTGTTATTATGTCTTGGTGTGTAACTGGTTGAAAAAAAAAATATTGAATTTTCAAGTGGTCTCTTTTTTTTTTAAAGTTACGACTTTTTTTTCTCTGGTTTTCGACAATTCATTGCATTTTTGACGAAAATCGATAGAGATCATCTCTTTTAAATTTTGGGGTGTGTTTTTTATTTCGAGGTTTCTTTGTTGATAATTTTCCAAATAGTTTTTTGGGTTTTGTCAGTTCCATGATCAGTATTGTTCAGAGTTCTTTTTTATCGTCTATTTTTTTTAAGATATTGTTTTTTTTTGTCATTGTAGTCTGTTTGTTTTCCATTGTTGGATGATTTTTGTACCATGAATATAAAAAAAATTTGTCGGGTTTTTCATCCCCCTTTTAGTTATCCACTTTGGGGGGGTTTTTGTATTGTTTTGCTGGTTTAGAATTAAAATTCAATTTGGGGAAAAAAAGTGTTGTAGTAGTATTTGAGGTGTTAATGAATGCAGTATATTTACTTTCTGCTGGTTGATTTTTTTTATACCTCCTCCCTTTTTTTTTTTTTTTTTGGCAATTTATCATATTGTTGTTTTGTTTCACTTTACATTTTGTTTTTTTTTGGGTTTAATAGTTTGATCCATTATCAAAAGTTCAAATTGGCCTTTATGGTCCCCAGATACCAAAATCCGTATGGATATGTCCAAAAGTTGAATTTACAAAAAGTTATCTGGGCTCTATCTTTCTGGTGTTTTGAAAACTTTCAGTCCCCAAACGAAAAAGGTTCACAACATCATCCCCTTTTATCTTTTGTTTAAAATTAAATTGAAATCACCTTTAGGATTACTTTTACATTTTTTTTTTCTTTCTAAGATTGGATACATTTGTCTAATATCTGAGAACAAGTTAATAACAGTGTGAAAATGGATCAAAGTTGAAATTATTATGAGATTTAATTTTTAATGTAACATGCTGATAATTTTCAGCTTTCTCAACAGACATTTCACAATAGTTGTGATTTCGCTTGTTTCAGAGAATTTTTCAAATTGCATGATCCTCCATTTTATAGGTGTTTCAATAACAGCACTTTCCCCAAATTTTTTTTTTTTTTCGGGTTTTTTTAAAATGTTCTTGATGCAGACAATTTTTTTAATTTTTTTACACAATATCAATCTCATTTATTATAAAAATGATACCCGTTTGTTTTCAACAGTTCCGAAGCCTTAGATTTTGTATTTATTTCAAATAACTGTTCGGATTCTATCTTAACAAAGTCAAGGTATCTGTAATTAAAAATTTTTTTTCTGTTTCATCTTTTAATGAATTATGTTTTTGCTTTTTTTTGGGGTTTCCTTTTAGTTCGTTCGTTCGTTGTTTTTGGTTTTTTCGTCCGATTGATTTGATTTTTGGAAGTGTTCATAATTCCGGGGGCAATGCACTATGGAATTTTGTTAAGGAAAAAAAAAAAAAAAGGGGCTCAAGATAGCGGACAATTTTATTTGGTCCTTTTTTTCAAAAAAAATTTGGGATGTGGGGGTTTTCGGTCAGAGTTAAAAAATAAAATTTTAAAATTCAAAAGCGGGGCCCCCAAATAGGTTTTGGATTTGGTCCGATCGTTCAAAATTGGTTGCGCGGTTTTCCAAGGAATTTTGTTTTTTTTCAAAAATTTTAAATTTAAATGGGGTTAAAAAGGGGGGTGTTTTCTGATTAGGGCATGTTTTATTCAAAAAATTGGTATGTGGGGTTTTCAGGTTCAGTTATGAATTTTTTTCAAAATCTATGAATTCAAGATGGACTTCAGGATGACGGACGAGTTTGTGATTATGGTCAGATTCTATTCAAAATTTTTGGGGTTTTTTTTGGGGTCATGATTTCTTTCAGCTCGAAACACAGGGA
>JAFIRS010006779.1:0-32111 GCA_018342105.1 Gonioctena quinquepunctata | reverse complement strand
GAATGCAGAAAGTACAGAAGGAAACCGTGCCCGTCACTCCACGGAGAGGGAGGCCTTGTCTACACTGACAACGAAAAAGCAGAAGCTTTTGCCGACGCTTTCGAACGCCAGTGTAGAGACAACCAGGTCAACCAAACCGACGAGGTGGAAGACATGGAAACCCGAGCCTGTCAGGAGAATAAGACGGATCAATGATGCCGAGCACGTCCTTGAACCAACTTCGCCAGAAGAAATCAAGGACATCATCCGAAACCTTGCTACCCGCAAGGCACCCGGACCAGACCAAATCTCGAATAGAGCCTTGAAGGCACTACCGAGAAAAGGAATTGCTGCCTCAACCAACATTGTCAATGCAGTGCTCAGGCTCAGACACTTTCCACGACCATGGAAAGAAGCCACGGTCATCATGATCCCCAAACCCAACAAGAACCATGTGATACCGCAAAACCACCGACCCATCAGCCTCACACCCTCGATGAGCAAGGTGGCAGAACGAGTCATCCAGAGACGATTGGAACCACTCACGGAAGAACTCAACGTCCTACCAGACGAGCAGTTCGGCTTCCGACAAGGACACTCTACGGAAATGCAGGTCCTGAGGATAGTGGACTTTGCTAACAGGCTCAACCGGGCAGGGGACCAGGACCTTATTCCTGACGTTCAAGCCTTCGATAGGTCTGGCACGATGAATCACCAAAATGACAGACCTCGAATACCCCACTCCCATAGTGGAGCTGATAGACTCTTTCTGCGAGGACGGCGGTGCCAAGTAAAGTTGGCGCGTCCTCTAGCAGTGAGGACTCTAGAAGCAGGAGTACCGCAAGGCGAGTCTTATCTCCACACCTGTTCTCCATCTACCGGCGGACATCCCAAAGCCTGATGACAACTTCAACAAGCTAGCGCTGTACGCGGATGACACAGCACTAGTGGCCAGATCGGTGAACGCAACGCAAGTAACCCGATACCTGCAAGATCAAGCAGACAAGCTTGAGGACTGGTTCAACCTATGGAAGATCGAGATCAACGCGGAAAAGAGCCAGGCAATACTTTTCACCAGAAGGCGAACAACACCGTCAGGACACGTCATCATGAATGACCAACGGATCCCATGGGCAAACGAGGCCAAATACCTTGGAGTCACCTTGGACAAAAGATTGACATTCAGGCAACACGTAGACCGGAGGCTCGGACTAGCGAAAGCAGCCCGAAAGAACCTCTACCCCCTCATAGGACGCAGTAGCAACATGGACCTCCAGTTAAAACTGCTCCTTATCAGGACCATCCTCCTCCCCATCATCCTGTATGCATCCGCCGCATGGGGTCAATGCGCACAAACATACAGGACCAAGACCCAAAGCTATTCTTGAACGTGAGCCTAAGAATGGCAGTGAACGCTCCCAGATACGTCCCGAATAGATTTATCTACAGGGACCTGAATGTCAATCCGAACTTCATTGACGACCATCTTCGGAACCACGCCACCGCGACGTTCCTGAAGACGGACACCCACACAAACCCGGTGATTCAAGACATCCACGCGAACCTAAACCTGGACGATCCCAGGTTTAGAGAAAGGGAAAAGTATTTGCGGCCAGTCTACCAAAACGACCGTCCACCACCGAGAGTAGCACTCCGGCGCGTCGAGGCGTCAACGGGTTTTCCCGACAATACACGAGCCTATTGCGTCATCGTACACGATACCATCATCGAGCACCTCCCACTCAGCGAAATTATTAGAAAACTGAACTGAATGTCTGACAAGAGTTTAGTTTACTGCCAACCGTCGTCAATATGAGAGTGGCGTTCATTGGCATTCAAGCATTCGTCGTTGATGGTGTCTTCCAACCAAAGGAGATTGCCATCCTGACTAGAGATCAATGCAACAATTTTTTACTATTACCAAACCAAAGCTTTTCCTCGCTGAGTAAAGAAGATAGACAGAATACTGTCTATTTGGAAGAGAATGTTCATGGTCTGCGATATTCTTCAGGTTTTATTGAATACCATCTACTGGACTCGATTCTCAAACAGAACCTATGTGACGTCACTATGATTTATGTACGAGGGCATCAGAAGAAATATTTTTTTATGGAGACACTTCGACAATTGAATATTGCTGCAGAAATAATTAATTTGGAAGATTTGGACAACACGTGGTGGATGGTCCCCACATTCGTCAACACAGCATCCTGTATGCATCACCAACAGAAGAAGCGTTCTTGTAGTCTTCACAATGTTGTTATCTTGTATAATTGTATAATGAGATCTTTTGATTGCCTATTTTTGAGAGTCATACATGAGTAAACATAAAGGGAGCGCATGGCATACTCGTGTAGTAACGTATGCGAGAGCTCTCGTTTGTTAATCAATTGCAGACAACTACTGGATAATGAAGAAATTACATTTCAAGATCTTATACACCCCACTTAATTCGACACTGTCATAAGTGCAGTAAGAGAAATTGCAGGATATAATCCATTAGACAAAACTTTTAAGGCACCTAGCCTTGCAATGCATATGGGTACATCCTCAAAATTGGCTTGCGATGAACTTGATTTCGAAACAAACCAAAGGTTTCAAATGTAATTCGCCCAGTGAGAAGAAACTGAGGATGAACGACATAAAATATTTTCAAAAACTAGTCGAATCTAGGTGGAATATAGAATTGTCATCCCTTGCTAATAGGGATTTGCTGGAAAAACGATGGAATAAGCCTTAACTTGTACCTCTTGTGAGTGATATAAAGAAATTCAAAGACGAATGCTTGAAAATGGCAAGCAGATGTGAGGATGCATTCAATGATACCGAGGATGACCAAAATACCTACAAACTAATAGTGGATTGCACATTATCTCTGTTAATCATTTTCAATCGGAGAAGAAAAATAAATTTCGTATGAGGATGAGTATGTCTTTGCAACTCCTGGGTGCAAGATCAAGTGGGGAAAAGGTGACGTTACCATTAGGACTCTAGAGAAAAAATGCAACTCAGAAAATCCAAATGCCATTTCCAGCAATAAACTGGGGAAGCATATTGTAACAGTAATGCAACTACTAAACTTGACCAAAGATGAAGAAAAACAGTTCTCGAATTTCATGGGGCATACCCAAAAAACGCACGAAGAATTTTATGAGTGAGTATAACTCACTTCAGCAGTGTTAAAATACCTGCTTATTGATCACTTCAGTTATTTCGGACTGTATTCGTGAAATTCATGGAGAAAAAACTGAAGAAATAATTTTTCCTCCTTTTCAATTCATGATTGCCTCTGCTTCTGTGATTTGAGAGATTTTCGATGTAGTGCGTGTGCCAGTCCATCATAAAAAAACTTATCTGTTTCTCTCCATGACTGTACTAACAAAGGTATTTGATGTGAATATGGTTTCATATATCAATTTCAGACTGCCGATAGATATATATGAAACAGCAAAAGTTTCGAAATTGCTTCTTATGATGGAGAAAGGCTCAATCCATATAGAATATAAAGGTAAATCCCTGGCTGAAATTAATTTTGAATCAAATTTGGAATACGCAGAAGAACATGTTATCAGCTGTGAGTTGGTATTCGAATTCTATACACTCAATTAAATTGTAAAATATCTTTTTGCAGCTGAAGGAGTTTTATTTTCAGATAAATCAAATGTAGCCCATCCAAAAAAAAACTGCATAAAATGCAGCTGTAGAAAAGGTGCGTTAGAAATGAAAAACAAATATTAGTGATGGAGACTGTGGAAAAGATCAAAATCAGACAAAAAATCAATATATAAATTATCTGTATCGACATAACAAGCAGGCAAATATTTTAGTATAATCACTCTCGAAATGAGGAGCAATTGCATGCAGATTTCAAACAAAATGTGGGCGCATGTAGATGATTTTCTTTGGTGTTGTTTGTTTTCTCTGTTCTGAGTATTTTGCATACATCACTGAATCTGATGATAATAAAAGTCCTCATAATCTTAAAATCAGATTAGTTGGCATTTACATATTTGAAATATTTCAGATTCAGATGACGATGATAATGTCTTTGTTCCCTCTTGAAAAAAGAAGTTTAAAAAACAAAGGTATGATTATTTCAAACAGTAACAATGACTTATTTTTTCCAGTAACAGATTCGCTGTATGTTCTATTTTGAAAATACCTACATTAAAATTTACAGGTTTATCAGATTCGCATGAAGAAGTTCTTGGCAAAAAGAAAATAATCAAGAAGAAAGGTTTACCTTATGACAAAGTAGATGAAGCGTTATTCTACTTCAACAGCTACGATATCAATTTACAATTTACCTCTGAGGTAGAAGTCAACCGAAGCATCCCTTATTTAGATATGAGAGTATATAGAGAGTTGGACAATGTTCTTCGCACAAAATGGTATAAGAAACCAATATGTTCTAATAGATTCATAAGTTTCCATTCCTATCATGCTCCTAACATGAAAACAAACCTGGTGAAAGGTATGAAAAACAGAGTAGTGTGTTTATCAAATCCAATTTTTCAAAAGGAATGTGTTAATGAATTAAAAACTATTTTAAAAGAAAATTGATATCCAATCAAATGCATTAATAAATTATTTTTCAGTACTGATCGTCAACCCAGTGTTACTATTATTGAATCTGGAAATACAAATATAAATTTTGACCTTGTAACATTAAATTCTCCAATTATAAATTCAATTGTTCAACCTCAACCAGTAGAATCATTCATTTATAAAACATTACCTAATGTAAGAGAACTAACGTCTAAACTGACTAATGTGTTTAAATTAGATAAACTACGCATTGCCAACAAAAATATTTAAACTATTGCTAGCCTTTACACTAGAACTAAAGCCCCTTTAACGATTTATGAAAAATCAAATGTCATTTATAGTATTCCTTGCCTTAACTGTGATAAAATATATATCGGTCAGACCGGCAGGAATTTAACAGGCCGCATAACATCTCATAAGAGTGATTGTAAAATAAAAAAAAACAGTTGTGCATTAGCTGAACATAATATAAATTCTAATCATTTTAATAATTTCAACAACCCTTCCATTTTAGCAGTAGACTACCACAAAAGGAATTTCCTTGAAATGGTTTACATAAAAAATGAACCGAATAGCATGAATAAACGATCTGATATTTCCAACCTAAGTGTCATTTACACTTACTTGTTTGAAACTTGATTCTAACTGAAGTTTTGAAAGATAAAAAACTGCTTAGTATTTCTTGATTTTTTCTCTCATTTATTAATTTTTGTCATATAGATTGGTACTATTCCTTTTGTTTTGTGGACAAAACACATGTTTCTCCCATGACATTTTGACTTTGACATATGACATTTGACACTTTCTGTCATGCATTTTCTGTCATCCACCTTTTTCCTTTTTCAGTCACGCTTTAACCATAATGGTAATGGTAATTTTGTACTTGTCAAATTTTAAATTGTTCAAATTAAGTTTCTTAAATAATATGTGCGTTTGCAATTGTTTAATTTTTATATATATATTACTATTATTCGTTAGTTTCAGATTCCCATAACTATCAAAATATATGATTTCTCAATTTTTTTAACATATGTAGTCCAATGAGTTCCTTCTCCTGAATCAAGATTGACGATACCGCACTCTTTTGTTCGTATTTTATCTGGAAGTTTATCTCTCATGAAAACACCTCGGAAATATGGAGTTTTCAAACGATCTACATTTTTCATCAAATCAATATTCGTCAATGCTCGTCCTGGTAACTTCAACAGTTTTTTTGATATGGTTGTGCAAACATCCCGTATCTTTTGCGAGGTCGCAGATACAAGCCCCTCCCCTCCTGCTCTATAGCAAAATTATGTCTTTTCTGTTCAGCAAGTTGCTCTTTCTCAGCCTAATAATAATAAAAATAAATTTTATTAGCCATTTGGGTACAATGTGTACACATGATACAGCAAAACCATATTGTTGGTCATTGAGTATAAATGAACTAAATAACAATCATGTGTATAAATAAAATCAAACGGACATGACGACAGCACAACACCAGATACATATTTGAGAGTGACACGATTATCAGTATAAACAAAATCGTAACCCGAGTACAAATGAACCACGACCAACACAAATAAAGCAAGAATTGAAACAGGAAATCAAATCACCCCGTTCAACCGATTTCCCAAGAATTTCATTCACCTCGTGAATATTATGGACTAACACCTGGAGAAGCATCATTTCAGTATGATGCGAGCGTACCCCCAAGAGACTTTCGTGAAAGTTTTTTTGAGGATAGTTTGCAGCCTCTGATGGATCCATAAGAACAATATTTGAGTCAATTCGCAGTACCTTTACCTCGAGCATAGATAGAAGATAAAATTTCTGATGTGGAAAATAAATTCGATCATACTTTTGGAGTATATTTCAGTCCAGAGACCAAAAACTTTGCTATCGGTGATGGAACTGTGGATTTTAAGGGATCAGATTTTGTCATTATTGATTAATTCATATATAAAGGAAATCCTGGATTATATGAATTGATGTTTAAAAAATTTCCAACAGGTTATCGTAACACAGATGTGGATTTTTATATGGATATAATTAGAAGAAGTAATGCACAATATCTCAGTTATAATCCCCATGATGGTTTATCAACCTCCAATGCACCCAAGTTTGTGGATATAATAAAACCACGAATTACAACACTGCATTATATGGCTTAAGAACGTGAAATACAAAAAACGCAAAAACTGAAAGGATCCATATTATTTCCAATGCGCTCAAGAACATCTCCTCTTCCTACAACTAAACCAAGATCTAGAATAAGTTTAGTGTCAAGCGTCACTACAAGGAGTAGACTCCAAAGAGGAAAATGATTAACCATGCTCGATTTCAACAATATGATTGTGGAATATGAATATTTCGATGATTTCAATGAGTTAGTAGAACGTTTAATTAAAACTCTTAATATCCTCATATTCATCGGGGAATACTGTTGTAATGAATGAAATCATAAGTATTATTGAAGGACCTCGTGAAACATGGATAATGAAATAATAATATTTATTAGTGTCATTTCATTTGGTGCAGAACTGTTCCAACATGCCTATCGATAAATTCGGGAGGCATTTTCTGACATCATCTCAAATATCATATTCGAACCCTGAAATCGTTTCAAAGCCACCCCCGATCAATACTCCTTTTTATATTTGGTATTCATCATATCATAGCAAATGCATTCTTCATTTGAGAGCAACTCGTGATTTCAAGAAAAGTGTTGGAAAATTGGAATTGGAAAATGGTACATCGTCTCATATATTTTCTATATCAGAAAAAATCCAGAGTATTTTCACACAACCGAAGGATATATCTGTTCATTTGAATGATGATACTGCAAATGTTGTTTCAATAGTCAATCTCATAAAAAACACTTTGAATAAAGGCGATAGTATCTCCTTCTTAGTCGATCAAGAACAACACAACACACTTTTTGTAGAGATTATCCTTCAGTGTCCCTCAGCTACAACTGAATAAAACCAAAGAAAAAATTGTAAATGAATTACATAAGCCTGCGCGAAAAACATTAGAAGAAGACATGTTATTATCGAAGGTTTAGATGATCTTCTTCAAGCTGATCTAGTTGAAATGATTCCTTACTCGAAAATGAAAAAAGGTTTCAAATATATTTTTGTTGTTATAAACGTTTTTTCAAAACATGTAAGGTGTGACCCTGTCAAAACTAAGGTGGAAGTTACATTGGATGCGGATACGTGCGATGTTTTTTGTCGTGCGATGTCGGACGTAAGAACAAACTAACTAATTTAAAGGTGTGCGGTTACATTAACTGCGTTTTAGTCGGATGTTCTTATACAATGTCGGTCGACTACGCGAGAAGAAGCTGTCACCAGGTGGCACATTCAATAATAATTGAGAAGATTTTCTTAAAAGATTCATTTAAAATGGACTTAGAAGAGCTCAAATATGTAATCAAATCAAATATGTAAAGAATATCTAAATAGAGTTATAGTAAAAAAGGGATGGGAAGAGGTAGCAAAGGAAATGGAAGAAACAAGTTAGTAAATATTGTGCATATCTATATTTAGCAAGTAGGTAGATTACACAATTTTATAAGCTTGAAAGTGTTGAAAACACGTAAATTAGAGTGTGTGTGTGGTGTGATTGTACATACATTTATACAAACAAATTTTTAAACAAATTTTAATTTTACTTGAAAAGAAACTGACCCTATAGGGCTGCTGAAATAATGTTTCAATTTGTCTCGCACAGCATATGCAGCTACAGTTAAACGATTATTGGTTCGTGTAATTCGATTATAATTGTTTTGTGAAACACTTGTTACCTCAGAGTTCATTTAAAAATTATTTTCGGTACATCTTTCCTTATCAATAAATGTATTATGAAGAATACATGCGCATTTAACAATCATATCTGCTTTGTCTGGATGGCATTCTATGGAGGATCCTTCATTTGGAACATAGTATGCCAAATGCACATTCAACAATCCTCCTTGTTCGGGATAGTCTATAATTATGAATCTCTTCTTGCTCACTGAGGTTACGACCGGAATAGGGTCCTATTAAATACACCTTTAAAGGATAGGCTTCATCGCCCAAGAGCACATATGGAATGGTAATATCTGTATTTGGAATAGTTTGATTCTCTGGTATGCAAAAAGTTTTATTTTATAATCAGTTTTGAAAAACAACTTCCGGTTCCGGTTCAAGTGCAGTTTCAATGATAGTTACTCAAAATTTATACAATATCATGGAACAGATTGTGTTGAAGTAATCGTTAAAATGTTGTAAGAGCTTGTTCTTAATCTATACAACAAGCATTTCAAATATGTTAGAAAAATGCTGCCTCTTTCAAGAGAGGAGAATAATTCCAATATAGAAACATCATATCACATTTGTGGTAATCCTTACAACTCTGGAGATATCAAAGTGTGCGACCATTTCCATATGATGGTGCGTATCGCGCTAGTGCACATTCCAAGTGCTACTTGGGCTATGAAGAGGCAAAATTCATCTCTGTGTTTTTTCATAATTTGACAAATTATGATTGTCATTTATTTATAGAAAAACTTAGTCAAACGCTAGATTCATCACAATGTCTAGAGGTTCGGAAATATTTTCAGGATGAAAAAAAGTTCAATTCAATAAGGCGTTGAGGTATTTTTCCATATTCATATGTAGACTCTAGTGAGAAATTGAATTGAAAGACATTACCAACTCCTGAATTTTTCTGTTTTCTGGCAAAATGAGTCCATTTCCGAAGAGGATTATAATCGTGCCAATGTAGTATGGAAATGATTTCGATGGTCAACTTTGGAAGATTATTCAGATATATACTCGAAATCAGATGTCCTTCTTTTGGCAGATGTGTTTGAAAACTTCAGAAAAGTGTGTTTGGAAATTTATAAACTAGATCATGCCCAGTGTGTGACAGCTCCTTCATTGAGTTGGGATGCAATGTTGCGTTTCACCAAGATTGAACTTCAGCTCTTGACAGATATAGATATGGTGCACCTCTTCAAAAAAAGGATTCGAGGAGGAATTATCCATTCAGTGCAGTAAAAGGAAGGCAGTAGCCAATATTGAATGTTTATCATCATATGATCCTTCCAAAGCATCATCATATACCTATTGTATATATCGATGCTACCAATTTGTATTGAGCAGATATGAGTCAATACCTTCCACTTGGAGATTTTGGATGGTTGGAACAATATGAACTCATTGATTTTGACTACTTCAAAAAGTTATATACTAGAAGTTGATTTGGAATACCCGACAAGCTTACACGACGATCACACTGGTTTACCTTTCTGCCCAGAAAACATAGTTCCTCCAGGAAGCAAATATTCGAAATTGACCCCAAATTTACGAGACAAGGAGAAGTACATTATACACTATAGAAATTTAAAACGGTGTTTGGACTATGGTTTGAAATTGAAGAAAAAACACAGAATTTTGGAATTCACGCAGTCACCATGGTTAAAGCCGTACATTGACTTGAATAAAAATATCCGAAATTCTTCTAGGGGTGAATTTGAACGTGATCTACTTAAATTCATCATGAATTAATTTTTGGAAATACATTGGAGAATGTGGATAAAAGACAAGATATCAAATTACGTAGCCACTGGAACAATAGACCAGGATCTAAGGGTGCTGAATGATGTATAGCACAACCCCATTTTGAATTATATTCTGTTTTTTGTTAAAATTAGGTAGTCATTCTAATGGAAAAATTGAAAGTGACTTACGACAAGCCACTTTATGTAGGGTTTTCAATATTGGATATTTCAAAAACTATTTTTTTTTATGGCTACATCAAAAAAGTATGGCAATAGAGCCAGTCTATGTTACACTGACACCGATTCACTAATTATGGAAATATTTATGATGATATAAAAAAAAATATCACATATTTTGATACATCAAATTATGATTTCAACAATGTTTATAATATTCCAAAAACAGTGTCAGCAGTTGGCAATATGAAAGATACATTCTCTGGAAAACCTATAGAGTGTTTTTATGCACAGGTGCAAAGGCAAACTGTGTCAAAAGCAATAAAGTCATCCAAAAAGCAAAGGGCTATTATTAAATATTGAGTGGTATACGTTTGAAACTGGAACGTCTTGAAACTGCATTCATGACTGTTTTTTGGAGGTTTTAACTGAATCGCATAAACAAATAAGAAACTTCAATTGTGGAAATTGATATTACCATTGTCATAGAACTCTATGACGTACTAATACATTTTATTGGCGAAACTCGTGATAACTTCGATGATTTCAAAAATAAGGCCAAACAACTGTCCGTAAAGGAATACGAAGGAGATTTCAAATGCAATAGAAAGAAAGTTATTACCCGATGAGACTTATACAGGTGAAGACGTGCAACAAAAGAAGGGTCGTGAAATTCTCAGAATCACAATCTTTTTGGTGATAATTGGTACATTGATAGGAGAACTACATAAACAACGGAAAGCTTGTAAAGATATTCAGAACAAATTTCATTTTATTACTAACCTAACAAAACTGAGCATGTCAGAAGTAGAAGAAATGCCAAAGCATTACAAATGATTTATTCTACTGACTTAGAAGACAATTCTTCAGAACAATGTCTCCATTTTCGTGCCCACTGCATTACCAACAATGAAGATAGGAAGAGTGCTCTCAGTTTATTAAAATGGCTACGAGGTGATGATTATCAAACTGTTTACCCAAACGTAGATATCGCTCTCCGTATGTGTGTCTGTACTCCCGCCAGTAGCTGTTCTGGAGAAATATCATTTTCTTGTTTTCGACGAGTTAAAAACTACTTACGCGCAAAAATGACAGAGCATAGATTAAATAAAATAGCTTTATTGAAAATCGAAGTTGATTATTAAGAAAAATATGATTGGAAAGAGTTAATGAATAAACTCGCTGCAGGAAAATGATGATGTTTTGTAATTGCTCATTGAACATGTACTTAATCAAAACAATTTGTTATTTTCAACCTATCCATTTACATTGAGTTAACTTCAGCCGCACGCGGCTGTTTAGTGAGGAGGTACGTCTGTAGGTACAATGAGACACATGTTAGAACATTGCTAACATGATGTTAACAATGTTTTTATTATTCGATGTTTCTTACTTCTTCATGACCCAACTTCTGACGATTTTGATAAAAATTAGCAAAAAAATTCATATTATACGCCTCAGTATTCGATGAGTTGAGAAGAGAGCGGCTGGTACTACACGGCCTAGGGCAGCCACGACCTCAAATCCACCACTGGACTGGGGTCATCACCAACCTGAAACACAAAGAGACGAAAGCATACAAAATGCTCTGAGAATGAAGCGTAAAAGTCAATGCTGCTTTTGATGGGGAATTAGAAATAATAAAAGAAAACAAAATACAAAGTTAATATAAATCGAATTCGCCAATCTATAAGAATACCGATACATGGTTTGATGAGAAGGTTATTGATCCCATCCTCACCAAGCTTGAAGAGTTTCCGGAAAAGGATAGTGGCTGGTCATTGAAGAACAATATCAACTCAGGAATTAGCATAAGTTTACACCTCAGTTTGGGATCCTCATAAATAAAGCTAGTATCACAAATAGCAAAGAAAAATGCATGCATTAACGTTAGGAACGAGGACAAAGCCTGTTTCGCATGGGCAGTTATCTCGGCATCGTATCCTGCAGATGAAGATCCTCAAAGAATTTTGAAATATCCTCATTACTCGCAGGTTTTGAAGCCAATGACCCTAAAACAGACCCCAAACTTTGAAAAACAATGAAATCTCTGTCAACGTCTACATTCTTCAGAAAGATAACAACTCATTCATCACTTTGCCAACATACCTAACTGAGGAATGAAAAAGAAGACATGTGAACTTGCTGCTCATACAAGATTGATACTGCGAAAAGGGTGAGGATGATATGCCTCAATTGAATACCACTTTTTATGGATCAAAGCAGCTGAGTAAAGAAGATCACATGAATTGTCCTTTTTATAGAGGAGAGGATTGAATGCAGTGGTTTGCTGATGAAATTAATCAACTTGCTAAAGATATGGATACTGTCTTCTGGTGTCCATTCAAAATCCACAAGACTGTTGAGCAGCAAGTTGAGTTTCGATACTCTGCCACATCTGCGAAGAACCCTTCAGTCCTAAAGGCGAGAGAGTGCGTGACCATAATCATTTACTGCCTGAAAATAAGCAGCTCATGATTTGTGTAATATCAACTATGAGGATTCTCATGTAGGTGCTGTTGTCTTCCACAACTTGGGTGGATATGGGTGGATATAGCATCTAGAACGGAAGATGTACTCACGATTACTATGGAAAAATATATATCTTTTTTGAAACCGGTTTAAGAGACCAACATACAGTTCAGATTTATAGACAGTTTTCGATTTATGAGTTCCTCACTGGATAAGTTGGTTTCCCATCTTCATGATTTTCCCAATCGCAAACCAGCAACATTCCTGAAGATCAGATGAAATTTCTAACTAGGAAAGGTGTTATGCCATTCTATAATACGATGCAGGTGATGGATATATCCTGGAGGTCGACTTGGAGAATCCATGTTATCTTCACGATACTCACAAATATTTACCATTTTGTTCACAGCATATGAATCTGAAAAGTGAAAAACCTCTTGCTAAAGCTGGAAAATTGAACAAGCTGATGAATACCCTTCTCCATAAAGAAAAATATATCATTCATTACCGTGCATTGAAGCAGGCATTGAAATATGGATTAAAAAAGAGTCCTGAAATTCAAACAGGCAGCCTTGCTGAAGTCATACATCGTCCTTAATACCAATCTCAGCGACTTTGAAAAAAATCTCAAATTGCTGAACAATGCAGTAATCGGAAAGACAATGGAGAACATCTGCAAAAGAGTCAAAGTCCGGCTTTACACCAAGTGGAGTAGGCGCTATGGAGCTGAGGCCTACAATCTCAAAACCAGAGTTTGAGAGCTGCACCGTTTTCGGTGAGAGTCTTGTAGCAGTTGAACTCAAAAAGTTACAAATTTGGTTGAATAAACCTATATATATATATATATATATAAACATGGACATGGCTATCCTGAACTTAGCTAAATCATCCATTTATGACTATATGTTAGATACCTTAAACGTTGACTGTTCTGTGTACAGATACTGATGGTCTCATTTATGAATTTCGTGATCGAGATATCTATGAAATTGCGATTACATTCCATGATTACATAGATTGCCCCGAGAGTTGTGGGGAAAAGACTGTGAACCAGAATTTAATTCGATCAGTGCACTCCATAACCCAACATAAAGTAGCTCTGAGCTCGCATGATGACAAGCGATATTTAATCCCAAAATCATACGAGACACTATCCTGGGGGCAATATTCCATAGCTGCAGCTAACCTTCAGCAAGAATATATGGATTGTGCTGATGATGCAATGGACACCTGGAAAAATAAAAAAATAAATAAATAAAAAAGGGGTTATAATACGCCTACTGGGGAGTCTTCCACTATGAATAAGAGAACGCGCTAATAACTAATTTTTCTAGAGTCAAACATAGGAGCCAATCAAACCTGTACAGTTTGAATAATAGACTACAGTCAGACAAAATTGCTTACTAAATAAACCGGATCTTGGCAGCTGGTCGAACAGCTGGCAGTCCAACCAGCCAGGTAATCAGAGAGCCAGACAGGTATCTAGTGAGCTGCAAATTAATTTATTTGGAAGGCGTCCATGTCAAGATCTGGCTTTGGCAGTAGCCAAGCAGATTGACGCTGGAGTGATTCTTACGAACGAACCAAACCGCAACGCCATCAGAGGCAGCAAAGACTGGGTATGTGATGATGACATGAATACGGTAATAAAAGTAATAGATAGAAATAATACCACCAACAAATACGGCAGAGGACGTACTTTTTCCTATATGGTGACGCCAGACTTCACTATATACAACTGTTCTGTTTATCCAAACAATGAACTGGAGGACCTCGAAAACATGTTTGGGAAATAAGTAGGCTAAGAAGGGTATATGGAGAGAAGGTAATTATGGTAGGTTACTTCAATGCAAAATCCTCCCAATGAGGCATGGATGCAACCGATAAAAGTGGTCATCTAGTAACGGAATGGATAGCAGAAAATGACCTAGTAGTGGTGAACGAAAGAATCAAACCAACATTCCCGAAAAGGGACTATACCTCTATTCTAGACCTCAGATTAGCTTTTCCAGACATCATGAACAGGAGGAAGTAACGGACAAACCACCACAACGCAGGAAACGAATAAAAATAGAGGCTGTCAAACTAAGAAGCTTGACGAACGAAAACTTCAGGAAGGGTTGACAACGTGTAACGGACTGAAATTAACTAGCCAAAATCAAGACGTTTTAATAAAATGAAATGAGAAGTCCACGCTCACTTGTAAAATTAAGGTGTTTATTGAGAAATGACAATGATCCTGATAATAGCCGCTAGTATTATTGAACTTGGGAGTGGGCCTTATTCTTCCGACACGCTGCTTGATCTGGATCGTCCTTTCATTCCGAATATTTAATGCGGGGTGTTACTTACTGAAAAATAAAAGAGAAACTGAGTTCGATTATTGTTTCCTCTCCTTATCGTTGTTAGAAGGGCTCACCTTTTCTTGATAAGTCATTTTATAGCAGCCTGAACTATCGCAGACCAGAGTTCATCGTCTACTCCACTTCATCAACCTATCTTGTGATATCTACAGGAAGCTCTCCTATTTTGTTCGGGTCAGAAGGTTGTTGGAGAGGTAATAGTCCGGCAGAGATAGACAGTGGATAGCTTCTTGATAGTTTGTATCAAAAAGGTTGATGGAACAATGTCATTGGAGATATTTTACAATTCCCTCAAATTTCATGGTAATTCATTGTTTGGAGTAAGCTGTCTAGAAACCCTGGTGTATGCACTCATATCTGAAAATATGTCGGGTCAAACGTACGAAGATATGGCCTGCTTGATTTCTTAGATCATAGGCAGATTCGAATGATTGCTGAATAGATGTCAACACCAAAGAGCAACTCTCCTAAGAAATTTATTAGGACAATGTTCAGTCCGCTCCGAAATCGGCAAATATGTCATTTCAGCGACAAACAGTACAGTTTTCATCAATACTACTCACCTACTACATCAAGCTTTGACTTTTCGCTCCTCTGTGCCGACGGTCGCTGTTACTGACGGATAGAGACCATAGAGAGAAGCAGTGTTTTACCAAGCCCAAGATTTTAGGTAAGATTTTTGTGGTATTTACATTTATACAGAAGGAAGTGCATGGTTCTATTTTGTGAGACGAATGATTTATTTTATGTAAGTACTCATAAATTATAGTATAAAAACAATACAATTTGACTTTATATATGATTTCTGAGACACTTCAATTTTATTATTTTTTTAGGCTCACTCTTCGCGAAGGCATGACTTTCGGAATTTAGGAAGGGATCCCACTATAGCTATAGAGCAATTGAGTAAAAAAAAATGTGTCTGCAGTGTGCACTTATTTAGGGGGGATAATAAGTTTGTGGTGAGGAATAAAATCAGATTGAAACCTAATGCTATCCCTCAACTGAATTTACGAAAACCCTGTTTACCGTAAATCCAAACAATGCATAGGAGTTTCAGTTAGTTTATAATGAGGAACATCCAAAGTTTGATAAAGCGAGTAGAGAACATATATAAACATTTTGAGTAGGTTACTTATTCATTTTTGAAAAAAAATATTCATCTTATGAAAATAAATTACTTATAGTTGTGCTGCACACCTAGTTATTTGTATTGATTACATTTTTATTCATTTCAGGAGTTCTGAGATTTCGTTATCCACATCAACAAATAACAGGAATGAAAACATTCGGTCAATTGAGAATCAGAATGAAAGGGATATCAGTTTGGTTCAATTTCACTCATCTGAAGGAAACCTCTTACGAAAACAAGGAAAATATTGTCACTAGGTACTTTTGTAACATGACCAATGGATGAAATTTCTTCTTCAGAAGAGGCAAGATATTAATTGAATTGTTATGTTAGAATTTCATCACAAAAAATAGTAGTTAAAAAAATATTTTCGAACAAAAATGCTCATTTTCAATTGTATCTCTTTGCTATCATTTAGCTGTCCCTCAATGTTCATATATCAATCTGATGAAATCCAATTCAATAATAAATATACTTGAAACATTTTGAAATACCATAACTTCATGATAGAAAAGTGGAGTGAGATTTCAAATATAATGGATTTTGACAATTTTTTTAAGGTTTTTTAATTTTTAGGAGAAAATACTGTGCACAGGGAAACTAAAGTTCAAAATGTCAACACTGCAAATTTAGTATTTCTGCTAGGCCCTGCCGTAGATAAGGAGACCTGATGCGAAACAGAAAGGGTCACATATCATTCGCAGCCTACAAGCACATTAGAGTTATATGAGGTAAAAATGTATTCCTGTATACTTATGGATGATAATTCATAATTGTAGAGGTTCTGCCTGGAATTCACAAATTATGGTAGTTATTTTTTTTTTAATTGGATTCAAAAACTGCCTTTAGTATGCCTTGGCGGTGGCGGAAGTCACCACGCCAGTGCCACGTCACCTCTATTTGTATTGCATCATAGGCTAACGTGCAGATGGCACAAGCCCGAACCATGCCAGCCCTACGCCACCACCACGCACCCGTTCTGTGTGAACTGCGCCTTATGTTGAACAATGAATTAACAATTATCTGTTATTCAAAATATATCAATATCAAGATGTTCAAAAAAACATTCATAAATACCAGTATAACTGCTAAACTTCAAAATAATCTAAATGAATGTGAACTCCTGTCTATGATCCTTTGGGGATTCTGAAACTAATGGAAATATAACAAATCAAGAAAAAATCAAATTCCAGTTTCATATATTTTATTTGAGATGAGTTTCAATTAAAAAAAAACATATGTTTTCATTTGATTCATATTTCTAGCTGATATATACTTTTATCATGACAGGGTGGTCTGATATCATATTACACTCAGCATTATATAATGAACTCAACAAAAATAATATTCAAACTCATTCAGAGGCTTCTTCAAAATTGATATGAAATGAAAAAAAATAGTAATCAAATAAGTGATTAATCAAAAATTTTCCATTTAATATTGATTTTTATTTAGTTGATGGTTTGTCAATCCCATCGAAACTACTAGGTGGGCACATTTGTATTTTATATTTCACTTGATACAGTCCGGAAATAAAATGCATTTCGTTACAAGTCATATAAAAATTGTTAGGAAATCAGAAGGCTTTTCAAGCGACTATCCTTATTGATTATGCTCATTCAATAAGCAGATTTCAAAGTAGTCGTAAAAAATATTCCCAAATGTAAATTTCTCTCGAAAATTCATATTAATTCCTGGTTGACTTTCCCTAGTAGTCAAGTTGTCATGCTATTGCAAATATATGGTCATTTATTGGTGTGTGTGCACCATTCAAATAATAGGTATAAGACATGAAAAAATAAAAGGTTGTACTTTCCCTAGTAGTCAAGTTGTCATGCTATTGCAAATATATGGGTCGATTTATTGGTGTGTGCACCATTCAAATAATAGGTATAAGACATGACAAAAATAAAAGGTTGTACAGATCTACATATGTTAATTGAAAAAATTATACATAATTTCGAACATAGTTTCTATACTTTTACTGTTAAAAAACTATAATTATTTATGTGAAAGAATGCCACCATCAAATGTATGGCTTCAAAAGTACTGGCACATTTTATTCAACTGTTGGAATTATAGTTATTTATCGTATGATTAGCCATCTAAAATACGAAAAGAAAGCAACATGAGCAATACTGAGAAATCTTAACTTCCAATTTTAACAACTGTATTTCCAATGTAAAATTTCATTGAAGTTTCACTTTGAGTATATAATCATAACCTGAAAATAAATTAAATAACCTACATTATTGATCTCAAAATTGCCAGTTTCTCAAATGAGAGTACAACAGAAATATGAGTTAGGATTTGAAATTTTATATGAAACATTACATTTAATTTCGAGTGCTTGAAAAGTATTCTCCACCAAATCTATCCTTACTTCCAATCAATAGAATTATTCCTGATATTCTCTATTTGAGCTATATTCAAGGAAAACCTTTTATTGAACATACATCTGGAGACTACTCCTCTTTTTGGCAATTAGGTATACATTGTAAATTTTCTGAACAATATTTAATGTGTTTGCATTCTTTACGTTAATTCGGTTTCAACTATGAATGTTCATGACTGATATCATTGGTGAGTACACATTTGAGTTTACATATTTGATTGAATTTAAACCGATTGCTTCTTTTCTAAATTCATGTAGGAAAATGGAAAACCAAAATCTCAATGTCATGCTAAGGCAAGAAAAATACCTGATAACATATTTATTTATCTACATTCAGCAAACCTTCACTTCGATGATGAATTCGATAATAATTTCAAACTTGTACACAATTCTACCGAACCAAATATTAATATGAATTGTCACTGCCATCAACAGTTTACTTACAATCCACATTTGCGGATTACTCCATAATGCAAACCTAATCACAACGAAAAGTCAGTGTTAATTGATATGTTAGTGTGATAACTCTGTAGATGAAATAATTAATAAAAAACCTTTTTAACGACAAGCTTTTATTAAAAGTAATTGCTTTGGATGTGCTCGTAGGTTATTCCGTGAGTTATAGATTCAAAAGCTTGCCGCGCAAAGTTTTCAGTTCGAATACAAAAGCGACAAGCTTTTAAATCTATAACTCAGGAATAACCTACGTCACACATCCAAAGCAATTATTATCAACTTTTTAGTGGATTTGGATGAAATCTTGTCTTTAATGAGGTTTTTTATTGATTGTTTTATTTTGTGCTTTTTAGTACTTAAGTACGCCTCAATCTCTGCATTTTTGTTAAAGCATCGTTATTATGAGGCCTTTTTTCCTGTAAGTTCTGAGCTATCTAGTCCTTCAATGAGGAGGTTATCTAAAGATTAACTCATTCACCATATCCGACCCCAAAAACCCCGTCATACCAATTTTGAATCGAATCGCACCATAATCACAAAACTCGCTCGCCATCTTGGAGCCGCCATTTTGTTTTCTTTTCTAACAAAAATTTCATAATGCATTGTCACCGGAATTATGAATACCCGCCAAATTTCAGCTCAATCTGATGTCGGCAAGTGCCCAAAAATGGATTACAAATTTTTTAACTGGAAATAATGACAAAGACATACGAACGAAGACAAGTTAAATGAGAGCTTGTGAAAAGATTAAATCAATTGACCACGTCCATATGGATCATTGAAATAAAAACAAATTGTATAATCCCACTTGAAGAAGAAACTTGTAAATTGAATTTTGGGAATTCATCCATCCACCTTCATCGTTCTATATTTCCTGAGCCTTTCAGAAATGGTCGAACATTTTCAATCCTACTAATATTATAAACGCGAAAGTTTGTAAGTATGTTTGTTACTCTTTCACGTAAAAACTACTGAATGGATTTTGATGAAACTTTACAATAATATAGCTTATACATCAGAATAACACATAGGCTACAATTTATAAAGATATTGTGTGAGTTGTCCCAAATATGACGATAAGTGTCAAGTAAGTAGGAAAAAATCTACCATCTGCGAGCTATTCTGGCGACGATGACAAACCGAGTGCGCGATACTACGGTACGGTCCAGCGGCACTATAGTATATATATATATATATATATATATATATATATATATATATATATATATATATATATATAATAAAATGTTATATCAGAATCCTGAATGATCCCATTGTCCCAAGATTGCATCATCTTCTACGCCGTATCTTTTTCTACGCAGTTCGACAGGAAACCAGTCAACACTTCTCAAGGTGCCCTAGATAAACGACGCCATGCACCGTCAGCACTCCATAGTCTATAAAGGAGGATCCCAGACTCCAGGAGAGCATTCTCTGATATTCTTTGCTATTCATTGACATTCATAATCAATCCTTAGTACTCATTGAATCCGATACATATTGTATTGTATAAATATTCATCCCAGTTATTCATACTGCGGATTAGTTGTAATTTGAATAAAATAAAGTTCTTTTTTTAAAAAGACGAATAAGTGAAAAACCCCATAACAAATTGGCGCAGTCGTACGGATCTCAAAAACGATACGATTCAGAAGAAAACCAGCGGTAGTCTCCGACTTTCAAGAGGAAAGAACCCCCAGCCAAAACCCAAGTGAATTGGACGGTCTCTTCAACTCCAGGAAACACGCGGAAGTCGTTTTACGCAGCTCATCTTGCCGAAACGAAGATTTCTACAAGAAACACGCGGAAGTCGTTCAACGCTGCTCATCTTGGTGGAGCTAGAGCTTGTGAAGCCGGATTTGATCCTATACACCCAGGAGACACGACATCAAAGAAAACAACGAAGAAAGAAACCATCAACGAAGAAAGAAACCACATAAAGAAAACAACGAAGAAAGAAAACAACGAAGAAAGAAACCTTCAACGAAGAAAGAAACCACCAAAGAAGAAAGAAACCAACAAAGAAAACGGAGCTAGTCAATGACGAAGGATTTATTGTGAGTACCACATTGAATCATTTGTCTCAATTTATTATAAGTTCATCCAATTTTACCCAAAGTAGAAAATTGATTTAACCCTGTTCTATTTCCATACCTTTAAAAATAATAATTTCCGAAATTAAAATAGTTCCCAAAAATCATCCACAATGTCAGAACGCGGTTCACAAGAAAATCTCAATGATGCTATTGAACCATATAAACTTTCATACAGATCAATTTAATACGGATTTTCACAACAATCTATCTTTGAACAACCCACCTATAGAGTTCAACATGAATCGAACAGACAATTCAAATACTCAGTTTCAAGAAACCCTTTATACGGACAATCTATTAATAAGCCAGCAGGAATGCACAACTCAACCATTAGAGATAACAGAAAACCTTGCAGCCGTAGTCAAAACCTTGAACCCTACAACGATCAAGACAATGAACAATCAGAAACAGTCAGACCAACAGTTTCTATAAACCCTAACTTCAGCAATTTATATTATATCGTAAGCCCGAGTAACTTTAGAATTTTAATTGATACAGGTGCCGCATTATCTATCTTTAAGAAAAGAACGGTAGAAAATTATTCAGAAAGACATCCAGAAAATATTCCCATATCAGGTATTACAGAAGGAAAAATAATGATTAATGAATCAGTTATGTTACCTTTTGGAACGAAAGAAAATACAGTGTACCACAAAATTTATGTACATGATTTAGATATCGAATTTGACGGTATTTTAGGAACAGACTTTCTTAAACGTTTCAATGGAATAGTAGATATTGGTAATCAAATATTAATTTTGAATTACAAAACATTTCCTTTATATTCAACAAACAAAATTCAAAAGAACTCCAAAATTCAGTAAACTCATTTTCATACTTATTCAAGCTTAAAACCGAAAATAACAAATGAAATACAAATAGGACAAAGAACTGAACAAGTTTACAAGTTAAAATCAAACTTGAGAAATACAGAAGCTATACTAGTCCAGTCATTATAGTAAGTTCACCTCGGAATTCGAGATACCCAGCTGTAAGTCTGTAAATACTTGTATATTGACACCCTAAAAGTTGTCTCAAAACCTACATATGGTAGGGTGTAAGCAACTATTAAATTTCAAGGTCAAAGGTCACAAAAATCGGTTTTTTGCGCTTTTTTGGAAATATCTCATTTCCTATGGGTTTTTTGCTATTTGTATTCATTATCAATATTGTAGAATACAAAATTCTCTACAAATTTTGTTTTAAAAAATTTTTTATACAGTGAACCGTTTTCGAGATAGAGGGCGGAGAGCGCGCGGTCACCGCATCACTTCAGGTCAACCGGTGCCTCCGGTCGAAAACGCGCCATATATAGTTGATGAACTATCAATAAATCAATGATTATAAATATTTGTCAATTTTTATTAACTATAATATTATATTTTATCATTTTCTTCATGCATTAAATCTATATCTCTTCCAAAGAATTACTGTCAGCAAACAATTTGAAAGTAATCTTGAAGAATATCTTCAATATGAATTGAGTCCGTATCCAACAGCTCTATTTGATAATGATGGCATGAGAAAAACAACAAAATCTTCATTGTATGACAACATGAGCCCAATTGATTTTGTTCTCAATGAAAATAATGTGACGTTCATTATTGATGGCGGATTTCTTCTTCATCATGTTGTATGGAGCAGAGAAGATACTTTTTCTATTATTTTTGATAAATACATGAATTATTTACAAAGGCATTACAGTTCCAAAATAATTGTTGTATTTGACGGATATTCAGACTACAGTAAGAACGTAAAAGCTATGGAGCAGCAGAGAAGAACTGCTGCACTTTCAAAAACGTACGAAGTCTGTTTCGATGAAACAATGGTTGTACCAGTTACTCAAGAAAAATTCTTATCAAATCGAAATAACAAAGATAAGTTCATTAATATGTTAATTGAAAAATTACAAGCTGCAAATATTACTACTAAACAAGCCAGAGATGATGCGGATGTTCTTATTGTTGAAACTGCAATTGAAGAATCAAAGTCTAAAAAAACTGCAGTTATAATAGGACAAGATATTGATTTACTTGTCATTTTAATTGGGCGTACACTGTCTTACGAACAAGAAATTTTCTTTAAAAAAGTTGGGAAAGGAAATGTAAAAACGGAGATATACTCGACTAAAAGTTTTTGAGAAACTGATTTTTGTGACTTTTGACCTTGAAATTTAATAGTTGCTTACACCCTACCATATGTAGGTTTTGAGACAACTTTTAGGGTGTCAATATACAACTATTTACAGACTTACAGCTGGGTATCTCGAATTCCGAGATTCTTACCTAATTTAAGCTTAAATGACTGGAGTATACTGTTAGCTACTGAAAAAGAAAAAGTAAGACTCTCAAATGCAATTGTAAGAACTGAAAAAACAGAGAAAGATTTTGAATTAAAATCAAATTTAAAAAATGCCGAAGCACTGAATGTAGAAGTAAATCCAAATTCTTTTGATTTAAATGAGAAATGTGATTTTTTAAAGACTATTGAAGTTCTAGATGAAACTTCAGAATCAAATAGTACTTTTGAAAAGAATCAGATCTGCAATAAACATGACTATCAGAGTACTGAGATAAGGAATACAAATTCAGCTTTAGAAGTTACAAAAACGAACAGATTCATCAAACTTTTCTTTGGACCTGCTATGTGTCCCCCAGAAAGAAACATATTTCTATATGAGTCAGGTAGACCTCCTGAAAGAAAAACCTTTCTGCACAAATCGGGTAGACCTCCAGAAAAAAACAAAATATTTCTGTATAAACCAGGTAGACCTCCTGAAATAAAAACCTTTTCACATATCCCAGGTAGACCACCTGAAAAATATATTTACCAAGAAAAAATATAAAATAATAATATTTATTTGTAGAATGTATTTTAGACCATATCTTAACCGGACTCCGAAATGAACGATGTTTAGTCTATATGGACGATATAATAATTTATTCCCCGACGATAGACGAACATATTCAAAATTTAACACTTGTTTTCAAGAGATTGAAAAAAGCAAATTTAAAAATACAACCAGATAAATGTGAATTCTTAAGACAAGAAGTAGCATACTTAGGACATGTAATAACTAAAGAAGGAGTTAAACCAAACCCAACAAAAGTTGATTGTATAATGAATTTTCCCGAACCAACGAATCCAAAAGAAATAAAACAATTTCTAGGACTTGCAGGATATTATAGAAAGTTCATACCTAATTTTTCGAAAATCTCAAAACCTATGACTCATTTATTACAAAAATATGTAGTATTTAATTTTGATAATGAATGTAAAAATTCTTTTCAAGAATTGAAGAAAGCTTTAACAACCAATCCAATATTAATTCATCCAAATTTCGACGAACCATTTATTCTAACGACAGATGCCTCATCATTTGCAATAGGTGCGGTATTATCCCAAGGATCAATTGGAAAAGATTTACCAATTGCGTATGCCTCTAGAACATTATGTCCAGCTGAAACAAGATACTCAACTATAGAACGAGAATTGTTAGCTATGGTTTGGTCAGTAAAACATTTTCGACCTTAATTATATGGAAGAAAATTCAATTTTATAGTAGACCATCGACCTTTAACATGGTTATTTTCTATCAAAGACCCTGGCAGTCGATTAGCCAGATGGCGTTTAAAATTAGAAGAATATCAATTCAATGCAATTTATAGACCAGGTAGAATACATAAAAATGCCGATGCATTATCTAGAATCAAAATAAATCATTTCAACGAATGTACAAAATTTCATTCAAAAATATTAGCCATTGATAATGAAAACGATGAACCAGAAATTTCAGACACAGAAACTGAAATTGCCCCAGAAACAATACTGGAAGAATTATCAAACTTTTCCAGACTTTTCAAAACGAAATCGATGATAGAATATTCTAAATTTGAATTTCCAGGAAATAAAACTAAAACTTGCATGACAAAATTTTTGAAATATATTCGAAGAAGAACCGAATTTTAAATAATAAAATAAATGTATTAACAAGTAAAACAGTCAAGAATAGAAAATACTATATTATACCAGTACCTTATGACCCAGAAAACGCGATTGAATATATGTTTAGTTCATTATATAGATGCCAAGACATATTCAAAACATCAAAACTTTATCAAGTTGAAAATAATTCAGATTTACCAATACAGGAAATGCTTTATATTTTATCAGATAATGAAGAAATCAAATTTAATTTGTCAAAATGTTGTAAAAACACCAGAAAAGATCAAATACCAATAATACTTGATCAATTTCATAGTGGAAAAGTCATTTACACCGTGGAATTAATGAAACAATTCGACGAATCAGACAGAAATATAATTGACAGGAATGACCAAAGATGTTGAAAAATCTATAAGAGAATGTGACACATGTCAGAAAACAAAAATTTGTCGGAAAACTTAGAAAATCCCTTATAATTACGGAAACACCCAAGACCCTTTTGAGAGAATAAACATTGATATATTAGAAATACCAGTGAAAACTATATGTTAACGATAAGATGCGAATTAACTAAATTCACGCAAGCATATCCATTAGAGGATAAAACATCAAAATCAGTTGTAAACACTTCACTCCTTTACTTCCAACATTTCGGAACCCCTCTCAGAATACATGCAGATTCAGGAAGAGAATTTAGTAGTAGTTTATTGAAAGACTTCTGCTTATTATACGACATAAAACTAACTTTTTCTAGTGTAGATCATCCCCAATCAAATGGTTCGCTAGAAAGATTTCACGCAACCTTAACTGAAATGATTAGAGCTCATAAAACATGAAATCCAGATGAACATCCTTTTACAATTTTACCCTATGCAGTGATTTGTTACAAAAATTTCCCAAAAAACGCATCACATGGATTCAGTCCATATGAATTAGTTTTCGGACATACTTCAAGTAGACCCCGAAGTATTATATAAATCAAAAAGAATTAATGACAAAATACATAAGAGACTTGAACAACAGAATGGAATACTTTTATAAAATAGCTCGCGAAAAGATTCACAGAAAAAAGTAAAAAGCCAAAATCCGATTTGATGAAAAATTACATCATGAACCTATCACATACAACATTGGAGATAAAGTATTTGTGAAAGAATCTCAAATAAAGAATAAAATAGAAAACAAATTTAATGGCCCATTTGAAATTTTAGAAGTTTACCAAAACTCAGCCCTTCTCAAAAACCCAGAAACGGATTACACTACTAAAGTCAATTTTGATCGATTGAAACCCTATTTTGTTTCAGATCAATAATGAAGTATCATTTATTAATGATAATTCTAGCAGTTCAACTTGCCAACGCCCAGTATAACATCTCACCTATAAACAACTCGATAGGAGTTTACTATCATGAACAAGGTGACATGAAAATCAGTAATGAAAAATGGACATTATTAGTATATAAGGATATCGCTCCAATCAAAGTCGCGATAGATCATAATAATAAGATATTAGAAGAACTTGTACATCTCGTAGAAACTAATCACCCTAGAATGCAATATCTTAATTTGAAATAAACACACATATAAGCTTATTAAGTAAGATAAGTGCACAAGTAGATTAAAATATAATGAAATCAAAATGGATCAAATGAATATGATAAGAGATACAAAAGAGGTATTCTAAACGAACAGGCTCGATATGGAAAGCAATCACAGGTAATTTAGATGCCAGTGACGGAGAATATTTTAATGACTGTATAAATAAAATATATAAAGATGAACACCAAATTGGAAATTTGCTCAAAAACAAAATTTCAGTAACAACTTCAGTTATAAAAGAATTCAATACAACTATTCAGCAATTGCAAATAGATGAAAAAACGTTTAATGAAGATATAAAGAAAATTGAAAACATGGATTTATGATTTAACAGATGAATTAGCACTACCAACGCAAAGTTGAAAGCTATCGAAATCTCTGAACAATTACTAGAAAGTTATACTTTTTTGGAAGATGAATTGAATGATATTTTAAATGCAATAACTTTTGCAAGGCTATTATTCATACATCAATTATAAGACCGAATGATTTAATAACATCTCTTCGAGATATTTCTCAAACAACTCAAAATAATAATCTTCCCTTACCAATAAAAATGTCATCAATATCCAAATATTTAGACATTATTGAACTACAAGCTTTTCAAGCAGATTCAAGAATTATTTTTATATTAAAGATTCCCCTAGTTGAACCAGAAATCTATACCATTTATCGTGTGTACCCCATTCCTATCCTAGATAATAGAACTGGATTACATCACATTTTATCTACAACTCATAATCTCATTGCAAAAGACGATGATTCGATGTTGTACGTTGCTTTTCAGAACCTTGAAAAATGTAAACAATTATTTTTTAATTTTCAAATCTGTGAAAATGTAGTTTCATATCCAATTGACAGCTATTCATTATGTGAAGCACAAATTTTAAGACCACTTTTAGAACTTCCCAAAATATGTTCAGTTTCACTATTATTTGCAAAAGACTACAATGTTTTTGAAGTTCAATCAAATACATGGTTAATTACTTTATCAGATCCTTTAATTATAACAATTAATTGTCAAAAAAGAGATGTATCAACTCAAGTAATAAAAACTAATTCAATTTTGAAATTACAACCTCAATGCAATGCATATATTGGAAATACAAGAGTACATGCAAAATCTCTCATGTCTCAAGAACAAAATGTTACCTATAGAACACTCCCAATTTTGATACCTTATCAATGTTGCAATAATTTACCAGAAAAAGAAAAGCTACCTGAGCTAAAACCTTTGAAATTAAGCAAATTAAATGTTGACAATCTGAATATTGCCCAACATAAATTAACTCAATATGATGAAGAATTAGACAAAATTATAAATGAACCATTTGTGAAAAAACATATTTCATGGTTTACATATTTGACTATTACCATAATTATTTGTAGTGTTTCATTATACATGTTTTGTAAGTGCAGAAATAGACGTTCTATGAAAATTGGTATAATGACCTCAAGCATGAACGATCAGCCTCCACAACCTCCAAGACCGAGAATAGCATTCTCATCCCTTAGAAGCTTACTACCCTCAAGGAGAAGACCAAGCATTCATCTTCAAGAACCAATTGAAGAAGAACAAATCGAATTGAATTCCAATGCACCCTCAAAATCATATGCCTGATGAAAGTTGCCGCATCGCATCAACTTTCTTTTCAAGGGGAAGTTGTTATATCAGAACTGAATGATCCCATTGTCCCAAGATTGCACATCTTTACGCCGTATCTTTTCTACGCAGTTCGACAGAAAACCAGTCAACACTTCAAGGTGCCCTAGATGAACGACGCCATGACCGTCAGCACTCCATAGTCTATAAAGGAGGATCCCAGACTCCAGGAGAGCATTCTCTGATATTCTTTCTATTCATTGACATTCATAATCAATCCTTGGTACTCATTGAATCCGATACATATTGTATTGTATAAATATTCATCCCAGTTATTCATACTGCGGATTAGTTGTAATTTGAATAAAATAAAGTTCTTTTTTTAAAAAGACGAATAAGTGAAAAACCCCATAACATATATATATATATATATATATATATATAAATATATATATATATATATATACATATATATATATATATATATATATATATATATATACTTGAAATGGGAGCTCACCTTCTATTGGTTGCACTTGGTTATGAAGAAATGTGGTTTTATTGTCACATACTCTATTCCCGTCATCATAGCGGGATGGAATACATACAGGAAAAGGGGCTAATGGGATAACGCGAAAAGCAAAAACGGGATAACAGAATACCGCGATAATGTGTTAACGGGAAACGGGATAACGCGATAACGGGATAACGGAAAACGGGATAACGGAAAACGGGATAACGGGAAACGGAATGACGGCAAACGGGATAATGGGTGAGGTGGATAACGAGGAATGAGATAACGGGAAACAAGATAAAGGGAAGCTGCCAAAGCCACAAGCATAAGCTAGATAGAAGGAGACAAAGTGAAACATAAGAAAAAATATAAATTCCACGCGGACGAAGTCGGGGGTATCAGCTAGTAAATCAATAATTAACCAAAAATAAGAGAAAAATTCATGAAAAATCATAAGCTAATGAACATTTCAGAGTTGTCACTCAGAGTAACAATAAAATTATACGATATGGAGTTCCACAGGGCACTGTTTTAGGACCTATTCTTTTCATACTTTATATCAATGAAATGTTTAACCTACCCATTCCTGGAGATATAACTAGCTTTGCTGATGACACGGTTGTTTTATTCAAAGGTCGAGACTGGATCACACTGTAAGAGAAAATTCAAAATGCACTACCAGTGTAATATTACCGTTCAAACAACAAAATATTGTATAAAGGTAGGACTGTACAATTATAGGGGACGCTAATTCTATGACCAATCTATCCAAATCTTTATCCTGTAAATATCTTCACTCAATTATTTCCGATACGAGAATCATGTAAATGTAAAGATGAAAATCAATGTTTAAGAAAGGGGTATGAAAATGACTTACCCAAGCTTGTAGAGTAGGAAATGGAAAAGAGGAGCAGCTTCGTTTTTGTGAAAGGTCACTCACGATCGCACTTTGTCGTAATGATAATTTCGCTATTAGCACGTGTGTGTATGGTAACACCAATTGCCGGAATGTCTATTTTCCTTTTGTGTCCTAGGTTCTCGGCTTAGGCGGCACTCTCGATTCGTTCTTCAATATCGTTGCTATCGAAGCGAGATTCGAGGGTAGGACGTGGAATAGTAATTTGATAGGAGTTAGGTACTTTTGATTGAGCAAGGATTGCTAAGGGTTGTCTTATGAACAAATAATCATAAACAAAAGTAAAATAATTCGCGAAATGAATTCTAAATACCAATCAGTATATGTATAAAGAAAAAATAGAATAAACAAGTAATGATTATATAAACATAAGAGAAAAAAAAATAATCAGAAGTGGAAACGAAACAACCAGTTTTATTCAAGTTCTTTAGTAGTAAACTTCTGACAGTCAATGTTGGAAAAACAGTATACTTACCACTCACCAGTTATGAACCAAACTTACCCGATTTCGACCGAACTGAAGTTAGAATTGAAAACCAATATATGCTTCTGATGGAAAACAGAACTGTTAAATATCTCGGCATCACAGTGGATTGTCATTTGAGGTGGGATGCTCACATCTGTAACATAAAAACTTGAGAGGTGTCAAGGGACACCCGGATGGAACGAAGTTCCTTCGATTAATTAGTGAAAGAATTGTAATTGTAGAAGGGCTATGTCACTACGAGCGCACCTCCGGTCATCGGTTACTCCCGCTACATGGTCCCACCACAAAATGGCGGTTTCATGAGAGAGGTGGGGATGGTGGTTGTATGTGGGGTAGGGAAAAGGTGGGGGGATGAGTGGCCTGTGATTGGTCGGAATGGTGGCAGCCATGTTGTGTATGGGAGTGTGTGATTGAGAGGGAGGTGGGGAGAGCGTGATAGGTCGTGGGCGTGGTGATAGCCGCCGGCCGTTATCCAAAGCCGAGCAGATATTGAATGGGGTGTCAACCAATATCCGTCAACGGCATTGGTTGGGAGGAAGTGTCACGTGATCAGTGAATGGCGGGCCATTTTGAAAGTGGGAGGAGCCAGCGATGATGCGGCTATTACTCAACCGACAAGTCTTTGCAGGAATATTATCTACGTCAGCACTTCTTATCAGTTGTTTATTTAAGCGACCGGATATCGGCGGCATCCTTTGTTTACATTGAGATAAGATATCGGCAGCGGCATCCTTTGTGAAAGAGTTTGTTTACATTAACAAGATAAGAGAGTATGCAGCTGCACGCTCGTACCGTGGGATAACTTCATTCATATGATTACTATTCGTATTTGTATCTAAGCGGACTAAGGCACTGTCGGCGACATGGAAGCGGTGTAGGATCGGCCAAATGATTGCATCATCCAGTTCTGAGAATTTTGTCGAGTTGACAGTTTTCGAATTGCGCAGTAGGAAATTGATGTGGGTGACCGATCCCACCGTCAGCTTCATTCTTCATCTGTCCTCTGAACTGTGAACATCGTTCTATTCAGTGCTCTCTTCTTGCTCTCTGAGTTTGTGTGTGTGCATCTACCAAACATCTAAAACGTAAGTTTTATTTTATTGTTTTCCTTTTTTCAACCTTTTTCTTGTATGCCAAAAGGGTACTTTGAGTTTTTTTACTCATATATCGAGGGTGGGGGTTTTTCTATTTGTTTACGGGGAGGGATTGTTTTTTGCAAAACATTTTAAGTGATTGTTTATTTATTATAGATGAATCTTGCAGAAATAAACGCTGTTGCGAGCAGTAGCTACAGGGAAACCGTAGCTCTATTAACATTGCTGCTAAACAAGCCCATGCTAATCGAGAAATTGAGAGCAGTCAAAACGAAGTACGGGGACACAATAGTAGCCGATTTGAAGCCAAATCAGTCTTCCTACCAAGGAAGGTATTCGAGGTGTTACAACCGAAAATCGACGAGTTCAAACCTCGAGAATATCAATCATCATAAAACCATCCACAACGAAGATACCAGTCTTTGAATTCATCAAAAACTAGACCATTCATCATCATCAACAAAATTAAGGCCCCATCCACACGACGGCGACAACTGGGACGGCTGTATTCCATTAAATCAAGGTGAGAGAGAGAAAAACTCTGTATTTTGTGAAAAGCATCTATTCTTCTTTTTTTAAATAACCATGAATTCTGAACAAATTCGCTCTCAGCGATGAGATGATTATTAAATCCAGGGAGGTTCAAAAACTTCTCAAACAAAAATCCAGTCCAATGGAACGTGAAACATTGCTAATACATTTAACTTATAGTATCTGGCTTTGTACAAAGGGTATCAAAATTTCTGCCAACATTTCCATTGGAATATTGAGGAAATTGGAAACAAATTTGGGGATTTAAAAC
>JAFIRS010006778.1:0-32129 GCA_018342105.1 Gonioctena quinquepunctata | reverse complement strand
CCCCCAAGTAGGATTGGGTTTGGGGTCGAGGAGCCCTCGTCAAACTTCCATCCGGTGTTGGCTGGGATGGACTGTACGAGTGCTATGTCTGGGATGTCTGGTGTTTGGTTTGCTGGGTCCGTGGTGGTGGGTTCGAAGGGGGCTACTACTTCGATGTCGTGTAGTCGCCAGTAGGTTCCCCAGGTTTCGGCCTCGTGGATTGTTGTTTCTGCAGTGTCATGTCTGTGACTTCGCGTTGAAGTCTCCGATGGCTAAGTTGGGTGATGGTCTGGAAATAGTTCTGCTAGGTCTTCTCTTTGTATGTTTCCCCTGGCGGATATACGTTGAAATGATTCTTAGCATTCCTATGCGTCTGCTTTCACTTTTACTGCGACTGCTTCGCCTCGAGATAGTTCTGGTTTCTCAGCCCGTGTTGTTGGGAGGTCAGTTCTTACTAGAGGGGCGCCTCCGTGGGGCGACAAGGGGGCCTGTCTGTCCGGTAGCAGGTGAATCCGGGAAGATGGAAGTTCTTCTGGGGTTTCAGTGCTGTTTCCTGGATGGCGAGGGACGTCCACTTGTGTTCTGGATATCAATTCGTGCAGCTCATTCTTGCGGGGGAGTGCGCTGTTGATTTTCCCAGGAGCAGATTTTGAGTTTTTTTCGGAGGTTGTCTTAACATTTAAGATTTCCTGGGGCCTGACTCACTTGAAGACCCTCGAGAAATTGCTTCTGAGCCCCCCGGGGTGTGCCAATAGTTGCTGGTTTACTGTTGTGGTTGCCGTTGTTGTTAACCCGTTGGACCCCATTTTGTGGTGCCTGTGGTGTTTGGGGTTGGGGCACAGCGTTCCTGGGTCCCTCGCCTCCTTCGTGGTGGTTGGTATGTTGTTTGTGTGGGTCTTGGTTTTGGTTGTTGTTGTTGCGTGGGTCTTGTCTGGGTTTCGGGAACTTGGGACAGCCTCTAAGCTGGCCGATGTGAGCCCCACAATTTGCGCAGATGGCTGGCTGCTCCTGTTTTCGTGCAGGTGCGGGACTCGTGCTCTGCTCCGCACTTTACGCACCTGGGGTGGAATGGCAACACCTCTGTGCGTGCGAACCACTGGCATTTGTGGATTGGGGAGACGAATGCGCCGTCCTTTGCCGTCGAGGTTCCCCCCTGACCTTCAACTGACACAGGTGTCAAGCTCGAAGATGTGGGATTCTGACGGGCACTTTCACTAGGAACAGTGGAAGGCCTTTGGTACTCTTGATGTCATTTGGGACACTCCAGGACAGTGAAGCCCGAATCCTGGACGCTTTCCTTCACGTCTTCTGACTTGGTGTTTTCCGGTATTCCCCGGATCACCGCGTGTAACGGAATCTCTGTTTTCAGAGAGTACGTATAGAAATCGTACCCCCCTGCTTCGAAAAAAGCTGTTGTTGCCCTCCAGCTAATTTCGTTCTCCGTCTGGATGGTTATTCCATCGGAGGTGAGCCTGGCCTTCAGGAAGTTTATCTTCCTCCTGGCCATTTCGGCGGAGATGGTCTGCCACTTGTCCCTATTCCTAAGGACGACTGGTGGTGGTCTTTAGGGGTCGCTTCCTGGAGGTGGGGGCCCCACGAGGATGGTTTTTCCTCTGCTGGCCGCGACGGGGGCAGTTTTTTCGGCGGCGGTTGATTTGATGTCGGCTTCGGCTGATGGGGTCGCCGGTTTCGCCTCTCTTTTTCTCTTGTTGTGGGATACGGTGGTGTATCCCTCGTCATTGCTCCCGTTTCTCTCCTCTCTGTCTTCTGAGACAGCGGGGTTCCTCTTCTTCGGGACGTTTTCGTCCGTCTCCATGTCTTCATTTTTCTCCTGTACTTGCGTTGACTCTTTCGCTGGCTTTTGTTGTGTTGGCTTTTCAGCCGGGGTCTGCTTGCCAGCCAGGACTGGCTTTTTTGCCTCCTTTTTGTCGCGCGTGGCGGTGGCCCTGGCAGCTTCCGTCTGGGAAGCAGCCACTGCGGTGTTTTGGGAGGAGAAGAGTTGCCTCTTCAACTCTTCCCTTCTCGTTTCATTGAGCTCTCGTCTCATTTCATCGAGCTGTTTCCTCAGCTCGGTTAGTACATGGAAGAGGTCTGCCAGTCGCAGATTTTCAGTCTCCTTGTTGGATCCCCTGGAGTCAGTAGAGTCTCGGCTACTTTCGTCCGAGAAGACGTCGGGTCCTTCTTCTGAGAATGACTCCATTTTTCTTATTGCATAAGTAGTATTCGCTTCTTTTTTGCTGTACGGCCACCAACGATCTAACGATCTGGACGGCTATACTCTTCGCAGTTGGTAGAATTCCGAATTCCGAATTTGCCTTAATAAAGGCACTTTCTTATTCAGATCTCACTGAACGAATGCCTTGAATTCCAATTTGTCTTAATAAGACACATTTTCTTATTCAGATCTCACTGAACGTATACCTCGAATTTCTCACTTGCCTTAATAAAAGCACATGTTGCTCGTTCAGATCTCACTGAACGAATCAGACCGGAGAAATCACACCATGCCCCCCTTAAGGTTGAGCGCCCATGGATAGTAAATCCCCTTCATGTTATATGTGAACGAGATTTACTATCCACTTCCATCCTCCCCCGCTCCTCCTTGGAGCGGTCCTCAACTCGCAAATGGCACGTTTGCGAAATTGAAATCGTACCTCCTGTGGTATGAAGTCAGCCTCTGAGTGCTTTAAACCCCTTATTATCTGAATTTTGTATGTTTACCTGACTTGTGCTGTGTGTGCATGGTGGTGATGTACCTGATGGGTGTGTAAGTGTATGGTGTGATGTGGAGAAATCCACAACCGATGCACGAGCCTAGTCAAAATCAAAAAGATTTTCACAGGCCACGCCCCCCAGGCGCAAATTCAATGCGTCCAGGAGTTTCCTATGCGCAAGCTATGAATCTCAATAATGATCAGGTCCCTAAAACTAACGATCCATTTGCTGAACTCATGAAACTGCTCAACATCATCAAAGACAACCCGTCTATTCTACAAATTTTTAATACTAACTCGAATTCAGCTCACAATGCCTGAAAAAGTTGTGCCAAATTCTCTGTCTATGTTGTCCTGGAATGCCAATGGGCTCAGGGATAAAATCATTGAGCTCGAGGATTTGATTCTCGAGCGAAATTAAGATGTTATTTTTATTCAAGAAACTTTCCTCAAGAATGATCCCATTGCTCGGCCACCAAGGAGGTGGAGTCGCGATCATGATTGAATGTAACATTCAACATGAGCAAAGCGCAATTAATCATGATCGAACTTCAGGCTCCGAGGTGGTCGGAATTGAAGTTATGACAAGCAGAGGTCCTTTGAGACTTATTTCTGTCTATAACCCGCCCAACAACGAATTAGCGAACGATTTTTTGGAAATGATCATTATTGAAACTAATCTACCAACTATAGTTGCGGGTGATTTTAATGCGAAACACATCACGTGGAGCAATGTTAGTAACCGCAATGGCAATAAGTTGAGAAGGCACTGTGATAATTCTGATTATATTGTTGCGGCGCCTAATGAGCCTACTTTCTATGGTCCATATAGACCTGATATTCTCGATATCGTGCTGATTAAGAACTTGCACTGGGACATAAACGTGACCACTCTTCGGGAATCAAGTTCTGATCACAATCCAATAACTATTGAGTTTGGAGAATACCCTCCAACACAAGTCAATCGCACTTACAAAGTCACGAATTGGCGAAGATTTTCACAAATCCTCGAAAACGAATACTGTGCCCCGAAAATTATTCCTTCTCCGGCCGAACTCGACGCTGCTGTAGAACAATTTGAAAATACTATCATCAATGTTTTAAATAACAATTTTATTGAAGTGCCAAGCACGAACACTTCCCATAACGTTCTTCCTAGAGTAATCAAGGAGAAAATTAGGGACAAAAACCGAGCTAGGCGTAGGTACCAACGTACCCTAGCTCGTGTTGATAAGATTTTGTTAAATCGGCTCGTTATGGAAGTAAGATTCGAAATTTCCAAATTCAAAAATGAGAAATGGCCACATGCACTTGAAGAAGTGGATCCACAAGATCCAACTTCAATGTGGAAACTTTATGAACGGATTGAAAATAAAAAAACGAATCTACCTCCCATCCATGGTATTGGAGGTATGTGCTACAGCAACGTCGATAAGGCTCAAGTTTTTGCTGACAACAGTTTCAGCCGAATGCAAATCAGGACGATAATATTGATAGGGATATTTTTGTTGAGGGACGAGTTTGTGACATTCTTCGGAACCATGACAATGACAATATTCGGCTGGCCACTCTTGATGAACTAAAAGGTTTCATCAAGAGAGCTAAAATCAAGAAAGCTTCAGGCATTGATAAAATTTCGAATGAAATTCCTAGAAAAATTCCAGAAACTCAGTTAATTTCGATTCTTAATTTAATAAATAACTCGTTAAAATTACGGTATTTCCCAAAAAGATGGAAACAGGCTATCATTGTCATGATTCCGAAACATGGTCAGGACCCGTATTTTCCGCAAAATCATCGTCCTATCAGTTTATTGTGCAATGTTGGCAAGCTGGCTAAGCTCATTTTCAAGCTAAGGCTTGAAGAAGAGATAGACGATAGAAATGTCCTGCCTGATATTCAGTTTGGTTCTAGACAAGCTCACTCTACCGAAATTCAAGCGCTCAGACTCGTTGAAAATGCCATCTGTGAGCTTAACAAGAGCCATTACGTTCACGTTTTGCTATTGGATATAGCAAAAGCATTTGATAGAGTCTGGCACTATGGTCTGTTATTCAAGTTAGAGACATTTGGCATTCCGCATGGAATGATCAAATGGCTGAGTTCTTTCTTGAATGACAGAACATTTCAAGTAAGAGTTGAGGGCTCCTTGTCTACAACCAGGGAAATCCAGGCAGGCGTTCCCCAGGGCGCAGTATTATCTCCATTGCTTTATAGCATTTATACATCGGATTTTCCCACTTTCGGAAATGTGAAGTCTTCGCTTTTCGCCGACGACACCGCCCTTTTGGCCTATTCTAGGCACCAAAACCAAGCGGTTTTGTACTTACAAAGTGCGATTGACACACTTCAATGATGGTTTTTGGATTGGAAAATCAAGTTGAATGGTGATAAAACCCAAGCTATTCAACTTGGTAGATTCTGGACTAATCCTGAGGACAAGGTAACGATTGATGATCACGAGATCGAGTGGTCAAATGAATTCAAATACCTTGGTGTGAAAATAGACCGTAGACTTACGTGGGTTCCGCACATCAATATGATCAGACAAAAATTCGAAAAACGATTAGTTATGTGTTTTCCTTTTGTTGCTCGAGATAGCAAATTGAATCTCTAGAATAAAATCATGTTGTACAAATCGGCTTTCAGAAGCACCATTTTATATGCTTCTGCGGTCTGGGGTCACAGTGCCCACTCAAATATTCAAATTCTGGAACGGGCCCAGATGAAGTTATTGCGGATGCTAATAAATGCTCCGTGGTACGTTTCGAATAATATCATTTCAGCCGACCTCAATTTTAACAAAATTGAGGTTGAGATTTTAGCCAGAAATGGTGAAGTATTTGCCAAGGCGAATACTCACGAAAACCCCTTGATCAGAGAAGCGGTCGATTATTTGGCCGATAACCCCTCTCGATACAAAAGGCCTAGGCACATACTTTAGTGTCAACTTTTTAAACTTTCAATCTGGCGTGATTTTAATCCATACACCAGAGTTTTATACATAGCTTTGCTATGTATAAACTCTTCTTAAACTATATTCAGACGATGTCATTATCCTTTGGAAGAGTAAAAGGGCCAAGCCCTCACTCTAAAAACAAATTCACGGACCCAAAACAAAAAACATCGTTGTTGGACGCAATTCAATTAAACAAAACGAAAAAAAAAATTTTTTTCACTCGAAAATTTTTCGTAAAAATTTTCAATCGGAGAATTCACCACGATAATCTGAGAATCTTCATACTCGAGTGATTCCAAGCGGAATCCACGATTGAAAAATTAATTTTGGTTGGACAGAGCATAGAACGGTTTCCTCTGTGTTCTCCGAACGATTTACAATGCAGGCTCCACACACACCATGCCCCCCTTAAGGTTGAGCGCCCATGGATAGTAAATCCCCTTCATGTTATATGTGAACGAGATTTACTATCCACTTCCATCCTCCCCCGCTCCTCCTTGGAACGGGAATTGAAATCGTACCTCCTGTGGTATGAAGTCAGCCTCTGAGTGCTTTGAACCCCTTATTATCTGAATTTTGTATGTTTACCTGACTTGTGCTGTGTGTGCATGGTGATGGTGTACCTGATGGGTGTGAAAGTGTATGGTGTGATGTGGGTGTGTTGATCTTACGTGTTTTGTGTTGAGTTGTTACTCACCTGACGCGCCGGAGTGCTACTCTCGGTGGTGGACGGTCGTTTTGGTAGACTGGCCGCAAATACTTTTCCCTTTCTCTAAACCTGGGATCGTCCAGGTTTAGGTTCGCGTGGATGTCTTGAATCACCGGGCTCGTGTGGGTGTCCGTCTTCAGGAACGTCGCGGTGGCGTGGTTCCGAAGATGGTCGTCAATGAAGTTTGCATTGACATTCAGGTCCCTGTAGATGAATCTATTCGGGACGTATCTGGAAGCGTGCACTGCCATTCTTAGGCTCACGTTCAAGAATAGCTGGATCTTGGTCCTGTCTGTTTGTGCGCATTGACCCCATGCGGCGGATGCTTACAGGATGATGGGGAGAAGGATGGTCCTGATAAGGAGCAGTTTTAACTGGAGGTCCATGTTGCTACTGCGTCCTATGAGGGGGTAGAGGTTCTTTCGGGCTGCTTTCGCTAGTCTGAGCCTCCAGTCTACGTGTTGCCCGAATGTCAATCTTTTGTCCAAGGTGACTCCAAAGTATTTGGCCTCGTTTGCCCATGGGATCCGTTGGTCATTCATGATGACGTGTCCTGACGGTGTTGTTCGCCTTCTGGTGAAAAGTATTGCCTGGCTCTTTTCCGCGTTGATCTCGATCTTCCATAGGTTGAACCAGTCCTCAAGCTTGTCTGCTTGATCTTGCAGGTATCGGGTTACTTGCGTTGCGTTCACCGATCTGGCCACTAGTGCTGTGTCGTCCGCGTACAGCGCTAGCTTGTTGAAGTTGTCAGCAGGCTTTGGGATGTCCGCCGTGTAGATGGAGAACAGGTGTGGGGATAAGACTGCGCCTTGCGGTACTCCTGCTTCTAGAGTCCTCACTGCTGAGAGGACGCTGCCAACTTTACATTGGCACCGCCGTCCTCGCAGAAAGGAGTCTATCAGCTTCACTATGGGAGTGGGGTATATGGGGTCTGTCATTTTGGTGATTAAGCCATCGTGCCAGACCCTATCGAAGGCCTTGGATACGTCTAGGAATAAGGCTCCTGTGTGGTGTCCCCTGCCCAGGTTGAAGCCTGTTACGGCAAAGTCCACTATCCTCAGGACCTGCATTTCCGTAGAGTGTCCTTGTCGAAAGCCGAACTGCTCGTCTGGTAGGACGTTGAGTTCTTCCGTGAGTGGCTCCAATCGTCTCTGGATGACTCGTTCTGCCACCTTGCTCATCGAGGGTGTGAGGCTGATGGGTCGGTGGTTTTGCGGTATCACATGGTTCTTGTTGGGTTTGGGGATCATGATGACCGTGGCTTCTTCCCATGGTCGTGGAAAGTGTCTGAGCCTGAGCACTGCATTGACAATGTTGGTCAAGGCAGCAATTCCTTTTCTCGGTAGTGCCTTCAAGGCTCTATTCGAAATTTGGTCTGGTCCTGGTGCCTTGCGGGTAGCAAGGTTTCAGATGATGTCCTTGATTTCTTCTGGCGAAGTTGGTTCAAGGACGTGCTCGGCATCATTGATCCGTCTTATTCTCCTGACAGTCTGACTGGCTCGGGTTTCCATGTCTTCCACCTCGTCGGTTTGGTTGACCTGGTTGTCTCTACACTGGCGTTCGAAAGCGTCGGCAAAAGCTTCTGCCTTTTCGTTGTCAGTGTAGACCAGGCCTCCCTCTCCGTGGAGTGGCGGGCACGGTTTCCTTCTGCTTTGTCGAAGTACTTTCTGCATTCTCCATACAGAGTTGTCTTCTGTGCTCATTTCTGTCATCCTGTTTGTCCATTGCTGTGTTTGGTGAGCTTTGAGTTCCAACCGCAGTTGCCTGCCTGCCTGGTTCATTCTCCTCTTATCTCCGGGAGCCAGTGTCCTCTGGTATCTCTTTCTCAAGCGGCGTCTGCTCCTAACAAGCTCCCTAACCTCTGGGGTAAGTGCTAGTTGGAAGTTGAACCTGGTTGCTTGGGTGGTCTTGGAGCTGCGTTCTATGGCTTCTTGGATGCATTCTTGCAACTGTTTCGGGTAGTCTTTTGTGTTTTGTGGGCCATGGAGTCGTGTATGATTCTTTGGAATGGTTCCAGTCGGTCGTCTTCCTGGTAGCTAGTTCCTCAGGTTCCGCGTCTCCACCCCCTATTGTTAGTAGGATTGGGTTGTGGTCTGAGGAGCCCTCTTCTAATACTTCCATCTCGGTGTTGGCTGGGATGGACTGTATGGGTGCTATGTCTAGGATGTCTGGTGTTTGGTTTGCTAGTCCGTGGTAGGTGGGTTCGAAGGGGGCTACTACTTCGATGTCGTTGTAGTCGGCCAGTAGGTTCTCCAGGTTTCGGCATCGTGGATTGTTGTTTCTGCAGTGAAGGTCTTCTCTTTGTATGTCTCCCCCTGGCGGGATATACGTTGAAATGATTCTTAGCATTCCTATGCGTCTGACTTTCACTTTTACTGCGACTGCTTCGCCTCGAGATAGTTCTGGTTTCTCAGCCTTGTGTTGTTCGAGGTCAGTTCTTACTAGAAGGGCTGTGCCTCCGCGGGTGCGACAACCGGGCCTGTCTGTCCGGGAGCAGGTGAATCCTGGAAGATGGAAGATCTTCTGGGGTTTCAGTGCTGTTTCCTGGATGGCGATGATGTCCACTTGTGTTCTGGATATCAATTCGTGCAGCTCTTTTCTGCGTGTGAGTGCGCTGTTGATGTTCCAGGAGCAGATTTTGAGTCTTTTCGGAGGTTGTCTTAACATTTGAGATTTCCTGGGGCCTGACTCTGCTTGAAGAGCTCAAGAAGTTGCTTCTTGAGCGCCTCGGGTAGTGCCAACAGTTGCTGGTTTACTGTTGTGGTTGCCGTTGTTGTTATCCACGTTGGACCCCATTTTGGTGGTGCCTGTGGTGTTTGGAGTTGGGGCACAGCGTTCCTGGGTCCCTGCCTCCTTCGTGGTGGTTGGTATGTTGTTTGTCTTGGTGGTTGGTGTGTTTGTTGTGGCATGGGTCTTGTCGCTGGTTTGGGTTTGGGGAATTTTGGGCATCCTCTGAAGCTGGCCGTATGTGGCCCCCCATAGTTGGCGCAGGTGGCTGGCTGCTCCTTTGTTTTTAGACAGGTTCGGGACTCGTGCTCTTCTCCGCACTTCACGCACCTGGGAGTGAAATGGCAGCACTTTTGTGCGTGTCCAAACCATTGACATTTGTGGCACTGGGAGACGAATCCTCCAGTCGTCTGTCGTTGGGGTTCAACTCTCACTTTAAGCATGACACAAGTGTCAAGCTTGAATATGTGGTTTTCTACCCTTGGTTCTTCCACTAAGAATAGTAGAAGTGCCTTTTTGGTGCGACTGGATGTCATCCTTTGACATTCCAGGACTGTGAAGCCTGAGTCCTGGACGCTTTCCCTCACTTCCTCTGGCTTTGTATTCTCCAGAATCCCCCGGATCACTGCGTGGAGTGGTATCTCTGACTTGAGAGAGTACGTGTAGAAGCTGTAGCCACCAGCTTCCAAGAACGTTGTGGTTGCCCTCCACGTTGCCTCGTTTTCCGTGTGGATGGTTATTCCATCGGACGTTAGCCTGGCCTTCAGGAAGTTGATTTCCCTTCGGGCCATTTCGGCGGAGACGGTCTGCCACTTGTCCTTATTTCTCAGGACAATTGGAGGTGGTTTCTTTGGGTCGCTTCCTGGGGAAAGGGGACCCTCGAAGATGGTTTGACCTCCGTTGGCTGCGACGGGAACCGTTTTGGCGACGGGGACCGATTTGGTTCCGGCTTTTGGGGCTCCTGGGGTCTCGAGTTTGGTCTCTCTTTTCCTCTTTGACGTTACAACGGTGAACTCTGCGTCGTCGTTGCTGGGGTTCTCGTTGGGGGATGTCAGGGTTCTTTTCTTGGAGACGTTGTCCTCCGTCTCCATGATTTCAACAACTTTCGGAGGTGTTGAGTCCTGGACTGGCTCCTCAGCCACCTGGACTGGCTTTTCAGCCTCCTCAGTGCCGGTGGCGGCGATGGCCTGAGGTACTTCCTTCTGGGAGGCAGCCGCTGCAGCATTTTCATAGGTGCTGAGTTTTTTCCTTAGTTCCGCGTTTTCCTTGCGGATCTCGTCCAGCTGCTTTCTCAGCTGGGTTAACACCTCGTAGACGTCTTCCATCCTGATGCTTTCCATCTTCTTCGCCTTCCTTGATGCGACAGAGCTTCTGGTACTCTCGTCGGTTGAGAGGGCAGATTCTTCATCTGAGGATGACATGTTGTTTTAGTGCATAGGTGTCACTAATCCTTTTGGTTCCACTTCTTAAGATTTGCACGGCCACCAACGATCTAATGATCTGGACGGCTATACTCTACTCGAGTAGAATTTCCGAGTTTGCCTTAACAAAAGCAGTTTCTCGAATTTCTCGCTTGCCTTAATAAAAGCAGTTTCTCGAATTCCTCACTTGCCTCGATAAAAGCACATGTTGCTCGTTCAGATCTCACTGAACTACTCTCGACACCACAAAAAAAAAAAAATGCAGGCTCCGAGAAGTGTCTCGGTAGTCGTTCAGACTCTAGGACCAATCAGGTCCCAGAAGTCGATAACCACGCCTTTTTCGGTCACGAAGAGAATGTGGCCAGAGGCTATTTAGATAGAACATTTCTATTCAAACTCTAGAAGCAGGAGTACCGCAAGGCGCAGTCTTATCTCCACACCTGTTCTCCATCTACACGGCGGACATCCCAAAGCCTGCTGACAACACCAACAAGCTAGCGCTGTACGCTGACGACACAGCACTAGTGGCCAGATCGCTGAACGCAACGCAAGTAACCCGATACCTGCAAGATCGAGCAGACAAGCTTGAGGACTGGTTCAACCTATGGAAGATCGAGATCAACGCGGAAAAGAGCCAGGCGATACTTTTCACCAGAAGGCGAACAGCACCGTCAGGACACGTCATCATGAATGACCAACGGATCCCATGGGCAAACGAGGCCAAATACCTTGGAGTCACCTAGGACATACGATTGACATTCAGGCAACACGTAGACCGGAGGCTCGGACTAGCGAAAGCAGCCCGAAAAAACCTCTACCTCCTCATAGGACGCAGTAGCAACATGGACCTCCAGTTAAAACTGCTCTTATCAGGACCATCCTCCTCCCCATCATCCTGTATGCATCCGCCGCATGGGGTCAATGCGCACAAACATACAGGACCAAGATCCAGCTATTCTTGAACGTGAGCCTGAGAATGGCAGTGAACGCTCCCAGATACGTCCCGAATAGATTTATCTACAGGGACCTGAATGTCAATCCGAACTCCTTTGACGACCATCTTCGGAACCACGCCACCACGACGTTCCTGAAGACGGACACCCACACGAACCCGGTGATTCAAGACATCCACACGAACCTAAACCTGGACGATCCCAGGTTTAGAGAAAGGGAAAAGTATTTGCGGCGAGTCTACCAGAACGACCGTCCACCACCGAGAATAGCACTCCGGCGCTTCAGGTGAGTAACAACTCAACGCAAAACACGTAAGATCAACACACCCACATCACACCATACACTTACACACCCATCAGGTACATCACAACCATGCACACACAGCAAAAGTCAGATAAACATACAAAATTCAGATAATAAGGGGTTCAAAGCACTCAGAGGCTGACTTCATACCACAGGAGGTACGATTTCAATTTCGACAAACGTGCCATTTGCGAGTTGAGGACCGCTCCAAGGAGGAGCCGGGGAGGATGGAAGTGGATAGTTCACATATAACATGGAGGGGATATACTATCCATGGGCTCTCAACCTTAAGGGGGGCATAGTGTGTCAAACGAGAGCAATTTGGTGTGGAAGTAGTTCAGTGAGATCTGAACGAGCAACATGTGCTTTTATCAAGGCAAGTGAGAAATTCAAGGTATACGTTCAGTGAGATCTGAATAAAAAATATGTTTCTTTATTAAGACAAATTGGAATTTCAAGGCATTCGTTCAGTGAGATCTGAATGAGAAACTGCCTTTATTGAGGCAAATTCGGAATTCTACTCAACTGCGAAGAGTATAACATACCAACCACCACGGGGGAGGCAGGGACCCAGGAACGCTGTGCCCCAACTCCAAGCACCACAGGCACCACCAAAATGGGATCCAACGAGGATAACGACGACGGCAACCACAACAGTCAACCAAGAACTGTTGGCACTACCTGAGGCGCTCAAGGAGCAACTTCCTGAGCTCTACAAACATAGTCAGGCCCCAGAAAATCTTAAATGTTAAGACAACCTCCGGAAACACTCGAAATCTGCTCCTGGAACATCAACAGCGCACTCACACGCAAGGATGAGCTGCACGAAATGATATCCAGAACACAAGTGGATATCGTCGCCATCCAGGAAACAGCGCTGAAACCCCAGAAGAACTTCCATCTTCCAGGATTCACCTGCTACCGAACAGACAGACTCGGTGGTCGAACCCACGGAGGCGCAGCCCTGCTAGTAAGAACCGGGCTCGAACAACATGAGGCTGAGAAACCAGAACTATCTCGAGGCGAAGCAGTCGCAGTAAAAGTGAAAGTCAGACGCATAGGAATGCTAAGAATCATCTCAACGTATATCCCGCCAGGGGGAAATATACAAAAAGGAGAAGCATTTGCGGACGCCTTTGAACGCCAGTGTAGAGACAACCAGGTCAACCAAACCGACGAGGTGAAAGACATGGAAACCCGAGCCAGTCAGACTGTCAGGAGAATAAGACGGATCAATAATGCCGAGCACGTCCTTGAACCAACTTCGCCAGAAGAAATCAAGGACATCATCCGAAACCTTGCTACCCGCAAGGCACCAGGACCAGACAAAATTTCGAAAAGAGCCTTGAAGGCTCTAGCGAGAAAAGGAATTGCTGCCTTGACCAACATCGTCAATGCAGTGCTCAGGCTCAGACACTTTCCACGACCATGGAAAGAAGCCAAGGTCATCATGATCCCCAAACCCAACAAGAACCATGTGATACTGCAAAACCACCTACCCATCAGCCTCACACCCTCGATGAGCAAGGTGGCAGAACGAGTCATCCAGAGACGATTGGAACCACTCACGGAAGAACTCAACGTCCCACCAGACGAGCAGTTCGGCTTCCGACAAGGACACTCTACGGAAATGCAGGTCCTGAGGATAGTGGACTTTGCCGTAACAGGCTTCAACCTGGGCAGGGGACACCACACAGGAGCCTTATTCCTAGACATTTCCAAGGCCTTCGACAGGGTCTGGCACGATGGCTTAATCACCAAAATGACAGACCTCGGATACCCCACTCCCATAGTGAAGCTGATAGACTCCTTCCTGCGAGGACGGCGGTGCCAATGTAAAGTTGGCAGCGACCTCCCAGCAGTGAGGACCCTAGAAGCAGGAGTACCGCAAGGCGCAGTCTTATCTCCACACCTGTTCTCCATCTACACGGCGGACATCCCAAAGCCCGCTGACAACTTTAACAAGCTAGCGCTGTACGCGAACGACACGGCACTAGTGGCCAGATCGGTGAACGCAACGCAAGAAACCCGATATCTGCAAGACCAAGCAGACAAGCTTGAGGACTGGTTCAACCTATGGAAGATCGAGATCAACGCGGAAAAGAGCCAGGAAATACTATTCACCAGGAGGCCAACAACCGTCAGGACACGTCATCATGAATGACCAACGGATCCCATGGGCAAACGAGGCCAAATACCTTGGAGTCACCTTGAACAAAAAGTTGACATTCAGGCAACACGTAGACTGGAGGCTCGGACTAGCGAAAGCAGCCCGAAAGAACCTCTACCTCCTCATAGGACGCAGTAGCAACATGGACCTCCAGTTAAAACTGCTCAATATCAGGACCATCCTCCTCCCCATCATCCTGTATGCATCCGCCGCATGGAGTCAATGCGCATAAACATACAGGACCAAGATCCAGCTATTCTTGAAAGTGAGCCTAAGAATGGCAGTGAACGCTCCCAGATACGTCCCGAATAGATGTATCTACAGGGACCTGAATGTCAATCCGAACTTCATTGACGACCATCTTAGGAACCACGCCACCGCGACGTTCCTCAAGACGGACACCCACACAAACACGGCGATCCAAGACATCCACGCGAACCTAAACCTGGACGATCCCAGGTTTAGAGAAAGGGAAAAGTATTCGCGACCAGTCTACCAAAACGACCGTCCCCACCGAGAGAGCACTCCGGCGCGTCAGGTGAGTAACAACTCAACAAAAACACGTAAGATCAACACAACCACATCACACCATACACTTACACACCCATCAGGTACATCACCACCATGCACACACAGCACAAGTCAGGTAAATATACAAAACCAGATGATGAGGGGTTTAAAGCACTCAGAGGCTGACTTCATACCACAGGAGGTACGATTTCAATTTCGCAAACGTGCCATTTGCGAGTTGAGGACCGCTCCAAGGAGGAGCGGGGAAGGATGGAAGTGGATAGTAAATCTCGTTCACATATAACATAAAGGGGATTTACCATCCATGGGCACTCAACCTTGAGGGGGGCATGGTGTGTCAAACGAGAGCTAATGTTCAACGAGTCAATAACTCAAACATGGTCAGGACCATGCCAAATCATAGCTAGAGCAGGCCCAAATTGTTATATAGTTAATAAAGGTGGAGGTGAATGGAATGTACACATAAATGACATTCGCAAGGCACCTGAGCCACGGAGTGGTCAGGCGGAGTTAGATCCCTGTCCGGAACTAGATCACGACGAGGAGACGTAGCTTTCGAACATATTCCAGAGGAAAACCTCAATATGTTAATATTTAACTTAGTACTTCCAGTTTTCAGTATATAAATAATAAATATTTGAGATTTCTTCCACATTTTATGAGGAATTATTTGAACTATCAGATAGGTTCTCCAGAAGGAGAAAAATATAAAATCTGCGTTTTCAAACCGAAATAATTCGAAAGAAACCAGAGATAAATTTCAAATATGTTTTACGAAGAGGGATTGTCTCTCGTAAAGTTTTTGGTAGGCGCGTCGTGCCCTATTTCTCATATAGGGAGAAGTTATTTTTTTCTCTTCATATTTACTCATCATCATTTCATGTTGGAATTGTATTTTTCTTAGGATTCCAGGTACACTTATGTAAACCATCCAAAGGTAAGGCGAAGCAAGTGCCTATGATAATGTATGAGGGTATGAAATAAAGGCGACATGCCCACGAAAAAAAACAAGTCCTTCTCAGGACGTCTTCACCGTGTAAGCGAAATCATAAATTCCTGTGTACACAAACAAAACTCTAGTGACTCTTTTGAGGGGGGAAGTGTCGTTGTTGGACGCAATTCAATTAAACAAAACGAAAAAAAATATTTTGTTTCCATTCGAAAATTTCTCGTAAAAATTTCCAATCGAACAATTTTCGACGAGAATCTGAGAATGTTCATACTCGAGTGATTCCGAAAGAAATCCTGTTATGAAAATCGCTATTTTTGTTGATTTCGAAAATCTTTTTCTTCGTATATACACTTCTAGGCAGTAGAACATTAGGGTTACGATATATAAAATATTAGAATAGTATTTTATTGTAATCATATTTTTGATCCCCCCCGGTACATTCGTGAGAACCGAAAAGGTCAATTTTTAAATTTAGGGTACGGAACCCACTTTTATTTTGACAAGCTCAGACTTGGCGTTTTGGACTGGGTGCAGAACGCGTACTGCCCTTGCCCGCCTCGATCTTGTAATTTTGGTTCAGTTACGGAACACGAAATTTTTTATTCCAACTCGCACTTGGTCTCTTGTTTTGGGTTGATCACGAGTGTACCACATAACCGTCTATACAAAGAAAAAGTAATTGTAAAAAAACGCATTGAAGGAATGGCCAAAGGTTCGAAGAACCTATCTTCCAAATTTTTGCATTTGAATGCGTGAATGTCCGAATTCACTCATTTTACAAGAGGCAATATTTACGAGCGATTTGTTTTTCTATTTGGAATATTTCAAAACTTATATTTTCTACCGAAGTAGGCTGCAGACTATTTTCAACAGTTAATATAAGTCAATTAATAATTAAAGTCGGGGCCTAATTATAGTTTGGAAGGGACGCCCACAGGATTGAGGCGCCGGCCGTCATAAGCACGCCGCTGACGTCGAGATCGGATTATCAACCTGTCGTTGTTTTGTTTTGTTTTGGGTCCTTGAATTAAGTTCAGAGTGAGGGCCTGGCCCTTTTACTCTTCCATCGTGATTGAATCGTCGTAGTAGAAGTTGGGTGGGGTATTGTGCATAACAAGTTATGCACAATAAACCCGCTAGTGTAGAAACTAGCTGACGTTAGTTCCAGTCCAGGTCTTGAATTGGCTAGTCGGAAGAGAATATTTCTAGTAAGAGGAAAATGAAGCTTCTGCCCCTTGGCAATTTTTCAGCTGTATAAGTCCAGCTAATATCGGTCTTCTAATAATTAACTCTCGTAGTTCATCCATGGCTGTTAAAAGGTCTCTGACTTTTTCATCCTCTATTGTCCCTGGATTTTCTCCATGGTTTTCTCTCTTTCTTTCCTCCTGAGGCCTGGGGGGTCTGAGAGGTCTTATTGCATTGTTTGTCCCTTCGTTGTTTTTAACTATCGGGTAGCTGGGGCATCCCCGATAGTTGGACTTGTGGTTTCCTTTACAGTTCGAGCATTTATTCTCAATATCTTGATCAATTGGATGAGCTCTGGACTCGTGTTGTCCAGAGCACTGACGGCAGACTGATTGTAGGCTGCAAGTATGCGCAGTGTGGCCGAACTTCTGGCAGTTATAGCACTGAGAAGTTCTGACTTCACGTCTTTGTCGTTCGTATCTGACGTTTATGTCCATTATCATCTTGAGATTTTTAATGTCTTGGTCTTCATCTGGGACAATGCATAATATGATTGGCATTGGTCTTCCATCACGGTTTTTTAAACGTGCCACCACTCTCGGATGGAATCCTTTGCTTTTCAAATCGTTGGTAATATCTTCAATAGAGAAATCCTCGGCGACTCCTTTAAATATAGCTCTTATCTCGCTGCCTTTTTTCTTATTGAAGGTAAAGTGATCTATTTTATGCTGCCCCAGGGTCTGCAAACATTTTTCGAATGTTATCATCTCATTGAAAATCATTTTTATGCCATCTTTATCGTTGAAATTTTCATTCGAACTCGAATTTGTGTTTTTAAGGAGTTGGCTGATTGCCGGCCAATTCTTCTTGTCTTTTTAATGTCCCTTGTATTTTCTTCCATAACTGGATCGGCCAAAACTTGATATTTGTTGGAAACTTCAATATTTGGAAAAAAATGGTACATATTTTCCTCCTTTCTTCCCTCTTCCTTTTTATTTATTGATCTGACGGCCACAATTGGAGCTGGAGCATAGAGATCAACCTTTTTGATGTTTCATTTGAAGCCCCATTTGTGCGCAAATGATTCACATACAAATTCTTCAGTTTTTCCTTTGCTTTTCAATTTTTTTCTCATGAAGGTGAGAATATCCTTTCTGTCGGTGTTATGTGTCTCAAATAGTTCTGCTATAATCTCGGCTTTTCTAAAACAGGAGCCTTCCCCATCGATAATTTTTTCTACTTCGAAAAATGAAACTTGGTCCATGTCGGACGGAGTCTGGAACGCTTTTTCAAAATAATTCTCAGTTCAACCTGTCGTGTACCTGACCCACCCTAACAATTGACTTTATAATCCTCAAAAGGGATGGCGCCATCAGATTTGGGTCGTGTCGGTCGGCGAACCGATATGAACTCGAGAATTGAATATTAAATGGGTCATCTCTTGCATTCTTCCAATACGTAAATTAATTTGATTCGAAATTGATTTTTTACGGGAGAATTAGATTATAAAATATCTCGATTTGCGGGTAGAATGGTCATTGCACTCAGAATTCATTATTCTGAAAAGGCTAGTTTCCCCAGAACGAGATATTTTCGTTCGAAAGAATGAGTACGAAAATCTATTGCACATTCTCTAGCGTAAAATTAATCATAATTTTTGTAGTTCACGTTGAATGTGAAATTTTCTTTGTGATAGATACTTGTATGGGCGGTCCCTTGAATCGTAACTAGTTTCCACAGTTCAATTGCAAACGTTTAGATGGTTTTCATAGAAATTAGCGGAGCCCGGTTTCTCCATAAGAAATGCATTGAACTGAACGGGACACTAGTTGCGTTCACGTAGTCATGCGGGGATTAACATTCTCTCCGTTTCTCAGGTCGAGCGGATGGAGACGGCGTTCGATGATTGGTGGAAAAAATTTGGACTACATGCGGATCGCGAGTATATCGCGAGTGTTTCGGACACGCCCACTTCGGAGTAAAAAGCCAATTGATGACTTTCGCGCAAATCCGCGAGAATATAAAAGTGGAATTAACGGTTTTTTAAACTCTCGTTTTTCGTCCGTTTCCTCAGTTGGCAGTTCAGGAGTTTGGTGAACAGTAGTGCTTCGAGTTAGTGTACGTGTCGTCGAATTTGGCGGGAAATCCAGGGCGTGCTACCCAACTTTTGGAGAGAAATTTGCGAAAAGTCGTGGAAAGCAGTGGAAACCAGTTCGTTTGCGGGCTACAAGGAAGGCAGTACGTCGTGTCGTCGAGTGCTGCATCGTTTCAAGGGAATTCTGGGAACATCGAGAGCGATTTTCGTCCAGGACCTTGGAGACGTAATTTCAGGGAGTCGTCTGAGAGATTTAGGGCTTCGTTTGGTTTGTTTCCTGAAGGGTGCTAATCATACTTTCTTTTCAGGGTGTTAATCAGTGTGTTTTTGGAAATATTACAGATCTGAGACTGCTGACACGCACAAACAAGGTACGCGGCTCACGAACGTATCCTGATAGGTGCTCTCTAGTGACACCGCAGGAATGGTTTAATCGGTCTCTGTTGAATCTATTGTCTATCGTAGATTCCAAAGGCTTGGGCTCCATAAGCTACGCGTGAGAAGAAGAGAGGATTCTCAAACCAAGTTTCCGGGCTCCCGGAAGGGAGTTTCCTCGGTCCAAATGTCCTTCCCAAACAAATTCCTGCACGTAGGTTACCAAATCCTTATTTGTTTTTGCGAACAGAGGTTAAATGTAAATTTCCTGAAATAGGTCGGGCTGCGAAAAATCTACGCCTCTGTTCAGATTAGCAACCGTGAACTTTTCGAATCATTCCCAGGCTTGCCCCCATTTTAAATCGTTTAGTATGAACGGCCCCCACTTCATGACCCGTTCGACGAAAAGTCCAACGAACACACACGATACCACACCTCCAAATTTCAATTTAATTCCTTTTGATCAAGCACGCGGTTCAGAGAGAATTTCTCTGTGCTCAGAAGACAACGTAGGGGCATTCAGGGCTTCTGAAATCATCAAGCGTTCTCTAGTGAGATTGGTTAGCTTGGGCCAATCGTCACAGAATAAAAACTTGAATTCAAAAAGTCAATTAAATTATCCTGTTGAAAATTTGAACTTTGCAAACCTCGAGGAGCGTGAGCCCGTGTGTGATTCGCGCGTTATGTCCTTGCCAACAACTTTACCGGAATTAGCAAATTCCGAGAAAACTTTGTCACTTGCTCGCGATTTCAGAGTTGAGGATAATACTCTGAGGGCGTGTAGGGTGGAAAGGGTGAGGTCACAGGAGTCAAAAAGGGAAGTTGACGTTTTTCCAAGGAGAAATTTGATGGTACAAAATTCAAGGGAAACCGAGAATTTTTCAGATAGAGTAAATCGGGGATTCACTGTGGAGGAACGGCAACAGGGGAAATTGTTGGAAGAACAACATAAATCAATTTTTAATAAAGTAATGGGGAATAATTTTCGGCATTCTGGGCCTTCAGCCCCGGGAAACTTTTCCTCAGGGGGTTACCGGACGGTGACGACGCAGGAGTCGACACCGAGGCACCAAATCGTGTCTAACGGTAACATTGAAAATTTTCAAAATTCAGATTTTCAAAATTTATCTTTGAGAGAATCTGAGGCCCATGCGGACGAGCATGGGGGTGGTGGAATGTTTTCCCCAGACTTCCATTCCGAAAATGAGGAAGTGGAAGTTTGGGAGAGACGGGCCAGAACGATGGGGTGGGATAATGGGCTTATCCACACTAAATCAAACGTAATTCACGAAAGGGTTAAGAGTCAGGCCGAGGCGCAATCTGATCGCAGAGAGCCATATGGGGAAGGTCGAAATCCCTGTCACGAACCATATGGGCGTTCAGTTAATTTCTGGGAAAGTTCCGGAGGATCAAACTCGCAGAAAATAACAATGAAACGCGTTTGAACGTTTCAGGTTTCAAGAGCCCGAAGGCAGGGGCTGGCGAAGTCTGAAAGTGAATACGAACCTCTCACAGCGCAACGGGGAGGATGGTTATTTTGAGAGAGATGTGGAAATACAAAATCAAAATTTCATTTAAAAAAAAAAATAACATCCCCCCTAATTCAGAACATGTCTCCCAAGGCGTGGGGCTAAGGTATTCTAGAGAGAATTCCCGAACTCATGAATTAGAAAATTCAAATCAATACCAGAATGCGAATATTCCTCTTAGCAGACCACAAATGGCTGCTTGGTGCCCAACAAATGTAGATTTACCAAATTATGGTGAAAATGAGTACGACCAGCAATTTCCTCGTCGTGCACGGCAGGATTATTTCGAGCAGACTCGAGTTGTAGAGCCGCCTCGAAATATTCCACAGGAGCAAAATAGCACAGATAGCATTCTATTAAAATTAATAGATGCTATTGAAGGTAAAGGGAGGAGAACCCCTTCTCATGAGAAATCGGTTAGGGATAGTTCCGGTTTTATTATGAAAATCAGACCTACGACCTTCAGCGGGTTGCCTCACGAGGACCCAATAAAATTCCCAGAAAACTGCGAAAATTACTTAGTTGAGTATCACCCAACTCAATGGGTAAAAATGACGTCCGACTGGCTAAAAGGTCCAGCCGCGGCGTGGGCACGTTCATATGCGAACTGTCCAACTACTTGGACGTTTTTCTGTAATCGTTTCAAGGAACAGTTCAACGGTGAGATTTTGGTCTCAAATTTAGAGTCAGAATTGTTTGGGTCTGACCAACCTGAAGGACAGGACGTCGCATCCTTCATTTTGGGGAAATGGGGCCTAGCACAGCGTCCGTACCCGGAATGGGAGGAGCAACGTATTGTTCGACTGATTTTAAATAGAATTAGTCCTAACATTCGAGTTTATTTACAACTCCATAGTTTTTAGACTATTGAAAGCCTCACTCAAAAAGCGGTCGCAATAGAATCGCTTATTGTCGATAAAAAGAATTTGCATTCGCAACCGAAATCGGAGAACAAACAGAAAAATCGTGAAAACTCGCCCGAGTGCCGCGTATGAGTCTGTCAGTGAACAGCATCGCAGAGAGCCACCGGGACGACGAGCGATTTTACACGAACGTTCAGAAAGGGACACTTACGTCAACTCGCGTATCGAAAAAAAAATGCAGTTTCTTTCGACAAAGAGTCTTGGCGAAACACCGTCACTGTTCCACAAAACGAGAGAGGTTTTGTAAAAGAATCAAAAAATTTCAATAATGGAAATTATTCGAAAAAAACAGATTGTTTTAAGTGCGGAGGAAATCATTGGATGTCTGATTGTCCCCAAAATAGGAGGCGGAAGAATTATTCACCCCCTTAAAATTTTCCAAATTCGAGCCAACGTTTTCAGAACGAAGGGCCGAGGCCACAGGCCGCATCGCAAGATGCACGTTTTAATCAAAACCCAGCGAACGGTCGCCCTAATAATAGCCGCCCCCGTAATGAGAATGTAACTTCGAAAAAGTCAAAAAAACGAGGACAAGGGTACGTCAAGGGCCCTGAACTCGTACAAAAACTAAATCGATGTCATGAGAAGATCGGTCGTTTGACTGATGAGGGTACCCGCGTTAATGCTACTACGAAAAAAATCACTAGTAGGGTGTTTTCGATTAGCACTGACGCCGATTTGCCTTCTAATGAGGGTAATTCGCTACCCTGTATTAATAACATTAGTATGTTACAGCCAGAAGAGACTTCTTCGATTAAATCTAAGAATAGGAAAAAAGGTAAAAAATCTGAGGTATCGAGTGACTTGTTGCCGTCACAAAAACAGGGACCACAAATTTCCAGTGGGATCCCTATTCCCATAAATCGTGTTTCTGTTGTTGCTACTGGTGGTAGGCATAAAAAAGTTCTCCCATCGCCGGATGTAACACGAAGAAGCCCTTGCAGCTTGAAAAAGAAAGTTGGTGGAATTGAGAAAATTCCAATCCCATTGAAGGTTGAGAAAAAGTCAACTTCAAAAGTTTCTGTTAAGAAACCAACCCCCTTCTTGAGCATCGTTCATCGTGAATTCCAAGCCAAAAGGAAAGTTCGAGCGGTTGCGATACCGCTGAAACAAAAACGTGAAAGGCTTCATGAAATTATTACACGAATCGGAGCGTGTCATAAAACTATTTCTCGAAAAAAATGTTTTCCAGTGAGAAAACAGAACTTGAGCAGCGATTACTATGGGATGGAAGTTTCTCCGAAAATTTCATCAATGGGATGTCCGCCGAATAGGGATTGCCGTTTTCAAGCAGTTAAGTCCGAGAGGGATGTTAGCGTTCCGTCACCCGAGGTGCAACAAGATTCTGGAAATTTGTAAGCAGGGGGGCCGATCGTTGAGGAAGGTATTTCTCCTTTTGTAGATTTGACTGGATGGCAGGGCTATGTACAGGGTGTACCGAAAAGTCTGTCATGCCAGGTTGGTGATGCGGATGAGTTTACAGATGTGGAAAATTTTGTAGATTTTGCCATACCGACTATTGGGTCAAGTAATCAAGTTGAGGACGTTTCAAATTTAGTTATGCCTGAGGATAGCACTAAGTTTGTTGCTGAGACTCTGCCTAGCAGCTCAGGGCCGACACTTTCAGGTTCGGATGTATCGATTGATAATCCGTTCAGACTATTGCTCAGTGGAAATGAAGCGGATGGCGAGACACTGCTTGACAGCTCGCATCACGCAGACTTACTGAATCGCAAGGTCGATTCAGATATACAGGAGGTTGCCGAGACTCTGCGTCGCAGCTTGGAACCAAAAGTTTTGGAAAATCACGGGACACTGCATGGCAGCCCGGATTTAAATCAGGAAGACGGGGAGACACTGCAACGCAGCTCACGTCTGATGAAGGAAGGGGATGATGAAACACTGCAAGGCAGTTTTGTTTCAAATATTTCCGAAAATGAATTCAAAATGGGTCCCAACTTGGAAGAAGAAGATTATTTGAATATTGTCGCAACACCTGAGTTGACGAAAATATCTGTATACTCGAAGCGATCAGCTCTCAACAATGGATTGTTCAGAGTTATGGAGAAATACCGAGGATTGATGTCGAGATTTTTGATTGGTGCTAGGGCCTCGTGGATAGTGGAAGTTCGTTGAGTCTTTTACGACGTACTTTGTTACCACGTAGTTGGGAGGTTGATTCGAAGAAGTTACACCTTGCAGCTTCGTTTGTTCCGGGAGACACATACAGTCTTGAAAGACAGATGTGGTAGACACATCGGGGATGTGGACTATACCGTGACAGTCAAGTGGTGGATGATTTTGTCGAGGATCTTCTCTTGGCTGCCCTTGGCTGGCATCAAATGACGCGATGGTCGATTTTGCAAGACGTACCATCTACGTTGGAAAAAAGTCCCAGACAAACCATCTTTGGGCGGAGGAGATTTATTTTCCGCCAAAGGAGTATCCACTTCCTGAGATTGAAGAAGAGCAGCTACCAGAAGAGATGAAAGAAGATTTCGTAGACTTGGTTAGGGAGTTTGCGGATGTTTTTTATGAGTCGCCACGTCAGCCTGTCACGAGGGCTGCCGTACACCAAATCGTTTTGAAGGATCCTACACCTTTTAAGCTTCGTCCTTATAAGGTTAGTGATGAAAAGAAAGCACTTATTCAACGCGATAAGATGCTAGCCGCTGGGGTTATTCGTCGTTCACAATCCGCCTATCAGAGTCCTGTCGTCATTGTAACGAAAAAGGATGGTACGGTGCGGTTTTGTGTGGATTATCGGAAGTTGAATTCTCAGACTGTTCCGGAGGCAACGATTTTGCCGAACATTCATGAGACTATTAAAGAGCTTGGACAGGCGAGTGTTTTCACCAGTCTTGATTTGAAAAGCGGGTATTGACAGGTGGCTATGGAAAAAAATTCCAAGAAATATACCGCTTTTGCAACACCGGAAGGAGGCTGCTATGAATTTAATTCCATGCCTTTTGGGCTTTGTGCAGCTCCTGGTTCGTTTCAAAGGTTGATGTCAGTTGTTTTGGTTGGATTTATTGACAAATTTGCCAAGGTGTATTTGGATGACGTCATCATCTATAGCAATTCCAGGGAAGAAAATCATCGTCATCTACGACTTGTTCTTGGGCGTTTCAGAGCTCATGGACTTTGGTGTTCGTTGACGGAATGTTTCTTCGCCCAAAAGAGACTTGAGTATTTGGTGCATGTTATCACAGAGCACGCTAACGAGCCGCTCGAAAAGCATGTTCTCGCTATTCAGGATTTTCCGATCTCTTGAAAAAGAATTCGAATCGTAGTTCTTGGTGGACTGGGGAGGCTGGAGAAGCGTTCACCAAGATCAAGAAAGCGTCGTCTAGACCAATGGTATTGGCTAGAACAGATATGACTTTGCCGTTTGTACTACAAACGGACGCTTCAGGAATAGGTATGGCGGCCGTTCTTTATCAAGTGGGTGAAAACGGTGACAGGAAGATCATTTCACATGCGAGTGCGAAGCTGAAAGGCCCGGAACTCAATTACCATGTGAATCAGACTGAATGTCTAGCAATCGTGTTGGCTATTGAGCGCTATCGTCATTACCTAGAGGATGGGCAGTTTTTGTTACGAACAGACAGTAAGGCTTTGACTTGGCTGGACAAGTTCAAGGACGCGAAAGCGAAACTGACACGATGGGCACTACTCCTGCAAGAGTATTCCTTTACTGTGGAGCACGTCGCGGGTGAAGAAAATCAGTTAGCTGATTTCTTATCACGAAACCCCGAGAGTAGCCACGGCGAGGATCTCGATGACGATATGGATCTTATGGGGGTACCACCGATGAAAGTCAAGCTGGAGCGTGACACCTCTGTCAACGTGGTCGAGACGCCCTACGAAGTTGCCATTCGTCGGCAATTGGGTGATCCCGAGACCCTTGGTAGAATTGCGAGGTTGCGTACCTGTGAAGAGATAGGACCTCAGAGTATCGGTGATCAAGTCTTGATTAGGGACTTTGTGGTAGACAATGGAGTCTTGTACTATCACAAAGATAATCGTACAACTTTATTTTTGGCAAATGAACTACGGCAAGATATCACAGCGTATTATCACGACCATCCAACGGCCGGACAGCCCGGTCAAACTGAAACCATGGAAGCCATTCGCCGACATTACTGGTGGCCAGGCTTGGCAGAGTATGTCAAGGCGTATGTTCGTGGATGTTTGGTGTGCCAAAGTACGAAAGCGATACGGCATCAACCAGCTGCCCCATTGCGTCCCACTGCAGTGGATAGGCCCTGGCAAACCGTATCAGTGGACACTTTGGGCCCATACGCGAAGTCAGAACGTGGTAATCGCTATATCGTGATTTGCGTAGATCTTTTCAGCAAGTGGGTTGAGGCGAAAGCCGTCCCTGCTGCTGATTCTGAAGAAATAGTGGGCTTTTTAGATCAGGAGATCCTGGCCAGGAGGGGCTGCCCAGAAGCCATTATTTCAGACAAGAGCACTATTTTTAATAGTGATCTGTATCGTGGATATTTGGGGAATAAAAATATCAAAGTGATATATTCTCCAATATATCATCAACAATCGAATCCGGTGGAACGACGGGTTCAAGCAATGAAAAAAATTCTCCAAACCGAACTCATTGATCGCCCTGAGCGAGAATGGGAAAGACACCTTGCCACGACTGTGTATTCGTTGCGAAATCGCAGGAATGCTGCTACGCAGGAAACCCCTGCAGAGCTCCTGCTGGGATATACACCACCTCGCCCGGGTGATTGGGTGATTGGGTGATTCCCATGTATGACAACCCTGTAAGAAATCTTCCTGCTGACAGGCAGGCCCGTATTGAACGGACAAATCGAAGACAAGCGGTCTATCAGAGAAAGTTGTTTCCTGATTAAAATAATTCGCCACCGCGAGAGTATCAGGTAGGGGACCTGGTACTGGTGACGAATTTCGTCAAAGGAAATGTTGGTAGGACAATGACGGGTCCCCATCCTATAAAGCAAGTGCTGGGACGGAATACCTATACGATAGAGCGGAATGATGTCGATCATATTGTTCATTTGATCAATATAAGACCATACGCTAAAAAAGTTCTGCCGAATACTGTGGTGCAGTATCCGGATCAGCCAGACTCACTTCCTGATGAAGGGCACAATATTGCAGATTTCTCAGATCATGGCGATCTTGAAGAACATCTGATCAATCGAGAAAGGGTCACTCCTAAGGTCGGAGTAGAGCCCTCGCTAAGTCCCGGAACGGTGGTAGCTGAGCCACCCAGGGCAAATATAGAATCGCACAACCGGGATCCAGAGAGTTCAAAAACCGGAGAAGCGTCACTGAGGACGGTCGATCCACCCACGAAACGTTGGAGGCGTTCCTCACGTATCGTGCGTGTCATTAGTCCCTCACAACAGAAAATTTCTAGGCCTGATTCTGCTGAGAATCCGCTTATCCCCGTTGTTATCCTGGAGGTACCAGTTGTTATACCGGACCTCCCAAAAATCCAGGTGTCACCCACACGGACCGGTGCTCCACCTCCGAGACGTCGTTCTCGTATAGTCGCCATCAGTCGTCCTGTTGGAAAAGGCTCCCAGATGCGTCTCCCTGCGAGCCAGAAGAAAGTAGTTTTCCGGCAGCGTCGCCATAGAAATAGGACTGTGAGTGATTCCTCCGTGGATGGAGCTCCCAGTCAAACTTTCGTTGTGACCGCAATGGTACATCGAGAGGCCGATGATGAATTGTAGTATTGTATAGAATATATCAGGTATGAGAGATCGAAACACAACCAGCAGATTTGCTCGCTAAGATTAATGGCGTTGGATGAGGCTGTAGGCCGGACCTGTAACGATGGCTATACACTTGCATTGATTTGTCTGGTATGGTGATCCTACAAACTCAGTTAGCGGTCATGGTTTGTGGAAATTGCGGGGCATGAGATTCGTCAATTGTCAAGTAATTTTTGCTCTCCCTCTCTTTGGGTCAGGAAATAGATGAGAGGTGAAACGAAAAGGTTTCCTCGTGCGCATCTGTCTCTTGAGTCAAGGTTGCTGCTCACAATACCATGTGAATACAGACGACTCCAACAAAATTAAGTCTTTTTAGCAAGGGGGTGTTACGAAAATCGCTATTTTTGCCGATTTCGAAAACCTCATTCTTGGTATATACACTTCTAGGCAGTAGAACATTAGGGTAACGATATGTAAAATATTAGAATAGTATTTTATTGTAATCATATTTTTGATCCCCCCCGGTACATTCGTGAGAACCGGAAAGGTCCATTTTTAAATTTAGGGTACGGAACCCACTTTTATTTTGACAAGCTCAGACTTGGCGTTTTGGACTGGGTGCAGAACGCGTACTGCCCTTGCCCGCCTCGATCTTGTAATTTTGGTTCAGTTACGGAACACGAAATTTTTTATTCCAACTCGCACTTGGTTTCTTGTTTTGGGTTGATCACGAGTGTACCACATAACTGTCTATACAAAGAAAAAGTAATTGTTAAAAAACGCATTGAAGGAATGGCCAAAGGTTCGAAGAACCTATCTTCCAAATTTTTGCATTTGAATGCGTGAATGTCCGAATTCACTCATTTTACAAGAGGCAATATTTACGAGCGATTTGTTTTTCTATTTGGAATATTTCAAAACTTATATTTTCTACCGAAGTAGGCTGCAGACTATTTTCAACAGTTAATATAAGTCAATTAATAATTAAAGTCGGGGCCTACTTATAGTTTGGAAGGGACGCCCACAGGATTGACACGCCTGCCGTCATAAGGACGCCGCTGACGACGAGATCGGATTATCAACCTGTCGTGTACCTGACCCACCCTAACAATTGACTTTATAATCCTCAAAAGGGATGGTGCCATCAGATTTGGGTCGTGTCGGTCGGCGAACCGATATGAACTCGAGAACTGAATATTAAATGGGTCATGTTTTGCATTCTTTCAATACGTAAATTAATTTGATTCGAAATTGATTTCACGGGGGAATTAGATTATAAAATATCTCGATTTGCGGGTGGAATGGTCATTGCACTCAGAATCCATTATTCTGAAAAGGCTAGTTTCCCCAGAACGAGATATTTTTGTTCGAAAGAATGAGTACGAAAATCTATTGCACATTCTCTATCGTAAAATTAATCATAATTTTTGTAGTTCACGTTGAATGTGAAATTTCCTCTGTGATAAATACTTGTATGGACGGTCCTTCGAATCGTAACTAGTTTCCACAGTTCAATTGCAAACGTTTAGATGGTTTTCATAGAAATTAGCGGAGCGCGGTTCCTCCATGAGAAATGCATTGAACTGAACGGGACACTAGTTACGTTCACGTAGTCATGCGGGGATTAACATTCTCTCCGTTTTTTAGGTCGAGCGGATGGAGACGGCGTTCGATGATTGGTGGAAAGGATTTGGACTACACGCGGATCACGAGTATATCGCGAGTGTTTCGGACACGCCCACTTCAGAGTTAAAAGCCAATTGATGACATTCGCGCAAATCCGCGAGAAAATAAAAGTGGAATTAACGGTTTTTCAAACTCTCGTTTTTCGTCCGTTTTCTCAGTTGGCAGTTCAGGAGTTTGGTGAACAATAGTGCTTCGAGTTAGTGTACGTGTCGTCGAATTTGGCGGGAAATCCAGGGCGTGGTACCCAACCTTCGGAGGGAAATTAGCGGAAAGTCGTGGAAAGCAGTGGAAACCAGTTAGTTTGTGGGCTACGAGGAAGGCAGTACGTCGTGTCGTCGAGTGCTGCATCGTTTCAAGGAAATTCTAGGAACATCGGGAGCGATTTTCGTCGAGGATCTTGCAGACGTAATTTCAGGGAGTCGTCTGAGAGATTAAGGGCTTCGTTTGGTTTGTTTCCTGAAGGGTGCTAATCATACTTTCCATTCAGGGTGTTAATCAGTGTGTTCTTGAGAATTTTACAGATCTGGGACTGCTGACACGCACAAACAAGGTACGTGGGTCGCGAACGTATCCTGATAGGTGCTCTTAAGTGACACCGCAGGAATGGTTTAATTGGTCTCTGTTGAATCTATTGTCTATCGTAGAAACAGAGGCTCGGGCTTCATTAGCTACGCGTAAGGGATTCTCAAACCGAGTTTCTGGGCTCCCGGAAGGGGGTTCCCTTGGTCCAAGTGTCCTTCCCAAACAAATTCCTGCACGTAGGTTACCAAATCTTTATTTGTTTTTGCGAACAGAGGTTGAATGTAAATTTCCTAAAATAGGTCGAGCAGCGAAAAATCTACGCAACCGTGAACTTTTCAAGTCATTCCCAGGCTTGCCATCTTCCCAAATCATTTAGTATGAACGGCCCCCACTTCATGACCCGTTCGACGAAAAGTCCAACGAACACACACGATACCACACCTCCAAATTTCCATTTAATTTCTTTTGATCAAGCACGTGGTTCAGAGAGAATTTCTCTGTGCTCAGAAGACAACGTAGGGGCATTCATGGCTTGTGAAATCATTAAGCGTTCTCCAGTGAGATTGGTTAGCTTGGGCCAATCGTCACAGAATGAAAACGTGAATTCAAAAAGTCAATTAAATTATCCTGTTGGAAATTTGAACTTTGCAAACCCTAAGGAGCGTGAGCCCGTGTGTGATTCGCGCGTTATGTCCTTGCCAACAAATTCACCGAAATTAGCGAATTCCGAGAAAACTTTGTCACTTGCTCGCGATTTTAGAGATGAGGATAATACCTAGAGGGCGCGTAGGGTGGAAAGGGAGAGGTCACAGGAGTCAAAAAGGGAAGTTGACGTTTCTCCCAGGAGAAATTTGATGGTACAAAATTTAAGGGAAACCGAGAATCTTTCAGATAGAATAAATCGGGGATTCACTGTGGAGGAACGGCAACAGGGGAAATTGCTGGAAGAAAAACATAAATTAATTTTTAATAAAGTAATGGGGAATAATTTTTGGCATTCTGGACCTTCAGCCCCTAGAAACTTTTCCTCATGGGGTTACCGGACGGTGACGACGCAGGAGTCGACACCGAGGCACCAAATCGTGTCTAACGGTAACATTGAAAATTTTCAAAATTCAGATTTTCAAAATTTAACTTTGAGACAATCTGAGGCCCATGCGGAAGAGCATGGGGGTGGTGGAATATTTTTCCCAGACTTCCATTCCGAAAATGAGGAAGTGGAAGTTTGGAAGAGTAGGGCCAGAACGATGGGTTGGGATAATGGGCTTATCCACACTAGATCAAACGTAATTCACGAAAGGGTTAAGAGTCAGACCGAGGCGCAATCTGATCGCAGAGAGCCATATGGGGAAGGTCGAAATCCCTGTCATGAACCATATGGGCGTTCAGTTGATTTCTGGGAAGTTCCGGAGGATCGAAACTTCGCAGAAAATAACAATGAAACGCGTTTGAACGTTCCAGGTTTCGAAGATCCCGAGGGCAGGGGCTGTCGAAGTCTGAAAGTGAATACGAACCTCTCACAGCGCGACGGGAAGGATGGTTATTTTGAGAGAAATGTGGAAATACAAAATCAAAATTTCATTAAAAAAAAATAACATCCCCCCTAATTCAGAACAATCCTCGATTGAAAAATCAATTTTGGTCGCACGGAGCATAGAACGGTTTCCTCTGTGTTCTCCGAACGATTTACAATGCAGGCTCCGAGAAGTGTCTCGGTAGTCGTTCAGACTCCAGGACCAATCAGATCCCAGGAGTCGATAACCACGCCTTTTTCGGTCACGAAGAGAATGTGGCCAGAGGCTTTTCAGATAGAACATTTCTATTCAAACGAGAGCGTGTCTGAGATCTGAATAAATGTGCTTCGTTCGAATAGTTCAGTGATATCTGAACGAGCAACATGTGCTTTTATCAAGGCAAGTGAGAAATTCGAGAAACTGCTTTTATTAAGGCAAGTGAGAAATTCGAGAAACTGCTTTTGTTAAGGCAAACTCGGAAATTCTACTCAAGAAGGGTATAGCCGTCCAGATCATCAGATCGTTGGTGGCCGTGCAAATCTAAAGGAGTGGAACCGGAAGGATTAGTGACACCTATGCACTAAAACAACATGTCATCCTCAGATGAAGAATCTGCCGTCTCAACCGATGAGAGCCGCAGAAGCTCTGTCGCATCAAGGAAGGCAAAGAAGATGAAAAGCATCAGGATGGAAGACGTCTACGAGGTGTTAACCCAGCTGAGAAAGCAGCTGGACGAGATCCGCAAGGAAAACGCGGAGCTAAGGAAAAAACTCAGCACCTATGAAAATGCTGCAGCGGCTGCCTCCCAGAGGGAAGTAGCTCAGGCCATCGCCGCCCTCGGCACTGAGGAGGCTGGAAAGCCAGTTCAGGTGGCTGAGAAGACAGTCCAGGACTCAACACCTCCGAAAGTTGTTGAAATCATGGAGACGGAGGACAACGTCTCCAAGAAAAGAACCCTGACATCCCCCAACGAGAACCCCAGCAACGACGACGCAGAGTTCACCGTTGTAACGTCGAAGAGGAAAAGAGAGACCAAACTCGAGACCCTAGAAGCCCCACAAGCCGGAACCAAATCGGCCCCCGTTGCCAAAACGGTTTCCGTCGCAACCATCTTCGAGGGTCCCCTTCCCCCAGGAAGCGACCCAAAGAAACCACCTCCAATTGTCCTTAGAA
>JAFIRS010006777.1:0-32131 GCA_018342105.1 Gonioctena quinquepunctata | reverse complement strand
TAACCCTTATCAATATTTAAAAGTAATGGCATTCATTTTTGGTCTATTTTGACTTTGAAAAGTTATTAGAAATCATTATCAGATGAAAAAGATTGATTTATTAACTTGTTTTTGAAATGTTTTGATCAGATGAAAACTTTTTAAATACATTGAATTTAATTTGGAAAAAGGGTTTCATTTGTTTTGAATCATTTTTTTAAAAGAAAGTTCTTTCAGCTCCCCCAATTAGTTGATCTTTTTTATTCAAATATTGAGCATTGAATTTATTCTTTCACCATCTTCATGGATAAATCCCAAAAAAAAGCCATTTTGTTTATTTTTCTGCCCCTTTTTTAGATAAATGAATATAAATTTTCAAAAATGGTCAACTTTAACTTTGATTGATCTCAGTGCTTTTTTTTCTTACTGAAAAACCAATTTGAAATTAATTATTTTAATATCAACTAATTCAGTTATATTCAAAACCCCCAAAAAAGGTTTTTACAGTGATTATTCTAGTTGATTTCATTTCAAAGGCACTATGGGGATTCGTTAATTCGTTAATGGACCCATTTTTTGGGACCATTAAAAATAGAAAGGAGGAGTAAGAAAATGATTTCATCAAATAGATCCCAAAAAAAAAAATTATGTTTTCTTTTTTCATATTATGTTTGGAATACTTTGAAGTTTTTTAACGCCTAGGCCGGACCTTCGCCCCGCGTTGGCGCAGCGATAGTCACCCCCCGGAGATATTCGAGAACCATCCAGTCGCTCTGCCAGGAAAACAACGGTCAATATTGGAAAAAATTGAACATGCCAAATTGAAACATCGAAAATCGACGGAGATAAAGGGGGACCCCAAGGGGAGTCGACCAGTCGAACACTATACGTCGAGCCCAGAGGTAGTAATATAAATTGTTGTAAAAAGGGTTTAAATAAATTAGAAAAACCAAGTTGTTATTTACGTTACAATTGGTTCGGAAATTTTGAAAATAAACAAGTGATCGGGGATGGTAGTCAGAAAAATAAATTGATGACCTTTTTTGTACCCCCAAAAAGACAGTGGCCGCGGAAGGGACAATTGTGCGTAATAAAACATAACTTGGGGAAACAGAAAATAGACAGGGGCCCCGGTTTTTCGCGAAGGGACAACAATAAAAACGATACACTCTTGGGTGAAACAGACAATAGACTTTTTGGCCCCGTGGAAAAGAATTCGGGGTTTTTAAAAAACTGATAAACTTTTCGTGAAAAGCTGATACCCCCAAAGAAAAAAAATTTTCGAAAAGGGGTTTTTGGGATTTGAAGGTAGCGGAATTGAAACAGGAATTGGAGGAAAGGAACTGGAAACAACGGGTAAAAGCAATATCCAGGAAAGACTTGCAGAAGGATTATACAAGAAGGTAAGGACCCCGAAACATTTTATTCGAAGTTCCCGGAGGTGATTTGAGTCCGATAATAGAATCCTTGAAAGAAGAGCTGCAACAAAATTCTAGAAATCTGGAAGAGAAGCTTCAAGAAAATTCTAGAAATCTGGAAGAGAAGCTTCTAGAAAATTCAAGAAGCCTGGAAGAAAATGCAAGAAATCTGGAAGAGAAGCTTCAAGAAAATTCTAGAAATCTGGAAGAGAAGCTTCCAAGAAAATTCTATAAATCTGGAAGAGAAGCTTCAAGAAAATTCAAGAAGCCTGGAAGAGAAGCTTCAAGAAAAATTCTATAAATCTGGAAGAGAAGCTTCAAGAAAATTCAAGAAGCCTGGAAGATGAGCTCTAGAAAATCAGGAAGCCTGGAAGATAAGTCTCCTAGAAACACAGAAGGCTTAAAAAAGAACTCTGTGGTGTGCGAATCGTCTGGAAAAAGAATGGGAACCGTCGAGGCAGAGATGGACAAGATGAAGGAAATAATCAGCGATGAAACTCAAAGACGGAATCGAGGCAGAAATGGACAAAATAAAGGAAACGATCAGTAAGCTGGAAAAACAAATTAATAGTGCGTCCTCCACAGAGATGGTTAACGAAAATGCAATGCTAGACTTGAGTTTGAACTTGGATAAAGTTCAAGAGGGTATACAAGATGTCAAGGTCATTTCTGAAATAGGGAATCTTTCCATGAAGCCGCCTCAATTTGACGGAAAAACTCCATGGGAAAATTACCGCCGACAGTTTGAAGCAGCGGCCAAAGCAAACGGATGGAATGCAGGGGAAAGAGCTGTAGCACTGACACTTGCATTAGTGGAGAAGCGACAAATATTCTACAAACTCTCACCGCCCAAGAACAGGAGGACTATGATCAGCTGATTAAACATCTAGAATTACGATATGGCCACGCCCATTTGGAACACGTATACCACTCCCAGCTGAAAAATCGCTGCAAGAAATCGGGCGAATCCCTTCAAAGATTTTGAAACTGACATTGCACGCGTTGGTTCGTCTCGCATATCCAGCCATACCGGAAAAATGTAATGGAGCGATTAGCGGTTCAGGCATTCTTGGATGGACTCCGTGTACAAAGATTCCAGACAGGCGTTGATATTTGCTGGTCCGACACATCTCGTAGACGCACTGGTATGCGCTTTGGAATTCTAAGGAGCAAAGCAATGCTGTACAAGCCAAATGAAGGTTCAAACGCTTGAGGAAGACTCACAGTAGCCTGCTAACTTGGAAGCTGCCATAAGGAAAGTGATGAAGGAAGTGTTGCCTGAGAAAAGACAGATAAGATGCCGGAATTGGAAAATTGGACAGTGCGTAGCAAATGTCCAACATTCATCGACTCCGATGCAGGAAAACTAAAAGAGGTCGACGAGAAGGGCAATCGTCGGCATGTGTCCGGCAAGCCCCGGTTAACAACGCATATGTCGCTATCCTTCAACGACAGAACAAAGGTGTCTTCGTAGACGGTCTCATCAATAACGAGCCTTGCACCATGCTGCTAGATACAGGTGCGACTAGGACAATTCTCGGCCTTCCTTTGCCGAACACCGGAACGGATTGAACCGACAACTTGAAGCTACGCACAGCAACAGGGGAGCCAGCTACTGCATATGGCGAGCTACCGATTGAAATAATTTTGGGCAGCACTAAAGTGAAACATCAGGCCCTTGTAGCGGACATCGAAGACGATGCAATCATCGGAGTGGACATCCTGAATTCCAGAGGGTTTGAATTGGATTTCAAAGACGGCGTCCTACGTGTCAACGGAGAAGAGCTGGTGCTTCATGGGAGAAGTGAGGGTTGATCCGTGTGTTGTTGGCTGAAGATGTAAGCGTACCTGGAGGGCTGAAACCATTCTGGAGGCTCGCCTGGACGGGAGTACGAGCAGTGGAAACGTGGTGATGTTCGAGCCCAAACTCATGATGAGAAAATTGGACGAGGGATTGCACTAGGGAAGACCTTGTTGCGTGCTGACAAATTTGTGCCCGTAAGGGTCATGAATGTCAATTATTTTCCAGTGACCTTGAAGAAAGGAACAATATTGGGGCACTGCTCGTCAGTTTCTCAGTAATCCGGAGGTACGAGGTATGATTAGCCAACCCAACAACTCCCACAGAACTAGAAAAATTAGTTGCCATCTCTTCCAAAGATATAAAACCAGCTCAACAGCCCAAACTAAGAGATTTAGTTAAGAAGTACCAAGACATCTTCGATACCGGACAAGGAAAAGGAGGTCGAACTAATGTGGTCCAGCACAAGATTGATACTGGGGTGCCCGACCGATCCGGCAATCAGCAAGAAGACTTCCTCTTGCCAAGAAGGAAGAGGCTGACAAAATAGTCAGCGATATGGGAAAAGAAGGAGTTATCGAACCATCTGACAGTCCCTGGTCCCTTCCAGTCGTGACTGGTGAAGAAAAAGGATGGATCGACACGCTTTTGTGTAGACTATCGCCAACTTAATAATGTCACGAAGAAGGACAGTTACCCTCTCCCGAGAATAGATGACACCCTAGACACGTTGGCTGGTTCCACGATTTTCGACCCTTGATCTGAAGAGTGGATACTGGCAAGTAGAACTGGCTCAGGAAGATCGAGAAAAGACTGCTTTACCATCGGCTCAGGATTGTGGCAGTTCACCGTTATGCCATTCGGCTCTGTAATGCTCCCGCCACATTCGAAAGATTGATGGAAACAGTACTGAAGGGACTCTCATGGAACACGTGTCTAGTGTATCTCGACGACATAATTGTGGTCGGCAGATCGTTTGAGGACCACGTGAAAAACTTGGAGGAAGTATTCCTGCGACTGAGGAACTCCGGATTGAAACTGAGCCCTAAGAAATGCCATCTGTTCCAAAAAGAAGTACGATACCTCGGCCACGTTGTCTCTGGGGAAGGAGTAGCAGTGGACGACCAGAAGATCAAAGCTGTTAAGGATTGGCCCATCCCAAAAGACATTCACCAACTTCGAAGTTTCCTTGGTTTATGCACATACTATCGCCGATATGTGCTGGGATTCGCCAACATCGCTGAACCACTGACCAAGCTCACGGAAGGCCAAACAAAGTTCCAGTGGTCCGAAGAATGTCAAGACTCATTCAGGAAGCTGAAAGGAACTTTGATCAACGCACCTATACTGAGCTATCCCCTACCCAAAGGGAAATTCATTTTGGATACGGACGCCAGCAACGTGGGACTTGGAGCTGTCCTATCTCAGATCCAGGAGGGACAGGAGAAGGTCATTGGTTATTTCAGCAAGACGCTTAGCAAACCAGAGCGCAATTACTGTGTCACCAGGCGAGAGCTGTTAGCTGCTGTAAAGGAGTGGAACACTTCTACAAGTACGTGTATGGAAGAAGATTCCTGTTGAGAACTGACCATGCAGCTCTCAAATGGCTCTTACAGTTCAAAAATCCTGAGGGTCAAGTAGCACGTTGGATCGAGAGACTCCAAGAATTCAATTTCGAGATCGAACATCGAGCCGGAACTAGCCATAAGAATGCAGATGCCTTGTCGCGAAGACCATGTCCAGATGATTGCTCACATTGCCGACGAGCAGAAGAGAAAGAAGCGACACTTTGTAGAACCGCGGCAATGGATGACAACTGGAATGACAGCAAGATCCAGAAAGACCAAGAGAGAGACCTCGACCTTGGCTTAGTCGTCAGCTGGAAGAAGGGCAATCGAAGACCATCATGGCAGGAAGTCGCAGGTTACTCGCCGGCTGTTAAGTCCTATTGGGCACAATGGAACTCTCTTATTCTGGACAATGGGATCCTGAAACGTGTGCTGGAGGCCGATATTGGTGGGGAAGACAGACGCCAAATAATTGTTCCCAGGAACAGAAGAGAGGAAGTGCTGCAGGAAATCCATGATGGAGTCGCCGGAGGACATCTGGGAGTGACGAAGACCCTGCAGAAAGTGAGGCAACGGTTTTACTGGGCCAATTGTCAAGCTGACGTCCAGGACTGGTGCAGAAAGTGCGCTGTATGCGCTGCTAGCAATGGACCTCGAATACGACCCAAGGCCCCGATGCGTCAGTACAACGTAGGCAGCCCGTTCGAGAGAATCGCCATTGACATCGCCGGCCCGTTTCCCGTATCCGACCACGGGAATAAATACATCCTTGTGGCAATGGACTACTTCAGTAAGTGGGCGGAAGCCTATGCCCTGCCCAACCAGGAAGCCATTACCGTCGCCGACGTCTTGGTGAAAGAATGGATATGTCGATTTGGTATTCCAATGGAGCTGCACTCGGATCAAGGCAGAAATTTCGAATCCAACCTTTTCCAAGAAATATGTCTACTGCTGAACATCCGCAAGACAAGAACCACGGCCCTACATCCGCAGTCCGATGGAATGGTGGAACGGATGAACAGGACGATCAACCGCCACTTGTCCAAGGTTGTCTCTGACCATCAAAGAGACTGGGACCAGTATCTCCATTTGTTCCTGATGGCCTATCGATCCGCAGTACACGAGTCAACCGGTCAAACTCCTGCTAGTATTATAATGGGCCGAGAACTGCGACTGCCTTGTGACCTGAAGTTTGGGATACCGCCAGGACAAGACACTGCGGGAGAGGACTACGTCAGCAAACTTCGGCAGAGAATGGACGACATCCACGAACGAGTCCGGTTGAACATCCAGAGTGCCAGCGATAAAATGAAGAAGACCTATGACATCAAGGCCGACGCTGGAGGATTTGAGGTTGATGACCTGGTTTGGCTGTACAACCCCAAACGTCGTCGTGGACTATCACCAAAGTTGCGGAACTCGTGGGAAGGCCCGTATAAAATCGTGAAAAGGATAAACGACCTTGTGTACCGAATCCATAAGCCACCCCGAGGAAAACCAAGGGTCGTCCATTTCAACAGGTTGGCCCCTACGCTGGAAACCATGACCAAGTTCGCACCCTCAAGCCACCGGAGGATGATATGACGTTCGAGAAGTTTATGTCCTTGTATTCAAACGGGCAGAAAGTTCTACATGGGGTTACTAGAGAGGAGTCACGAGACCTTTCGAGGTGCCTGCTGACTACGCACTAGCGCACTGTGTGGCAGAAGATCTTCGAATGTCCAGGGCATCGCCTGTAGTGTTCTCCAAGAAATTTGGTCAACTCCAAACACTGCGGGAGCAGAATCCAGAAGTTGGTGGGGTGCTACAGTTGAAGAAAGGCCAGAGAAACATCTACTACCTAGTTACCAAGAGGCATTCCCAAGATAAACCGTCCTATGAAGATGTCTGGAAGAGTCTCACCAAACTAAGAGATACTATGGTGGACCAGAACCTGGTGGATCTAGCAATTCCAAAATTATCCTGTGGTATTGATGGGTTGGACTGGAGAGTCATAAGAAGTATGCTGGAGGCGATATTCAGATCCAGCGGCGTCAGGATTTTGGTTTGCTGTAACCCTCTTCCACGACCGATCATGAAGACCGTGGAGTGTTACTTCCATCGAACTTCACGGTGCAGATATGGGGAGTCATGCAGATATCGTCACACTCCAAGGATGAAATTTCGGGACGAAATGTCTTTAAGAAGGGGGCAATGTAACGAACCTAGGCCGGACCTGTCGCCTCGCGCGTTGCCGTCGACAGCGATGAGATCATCCCCGGAGATATTCGAGAACCATCCAGTCGCTCTGCCACGGAAAACAACGGTCAATATTGGAAACAATTGGAACATGCCAGAATTCGAAACATCGAGAATGCTGTATCGGAGATAAATAGGCGACCCTCAAGTGGAGTCGACACAGTCTGAACGAGCCTATACGATCGAGCTATAGAGTGTAGTAATATAAATTAAGTTGTATATTTAAGTGTTAAATAAATTAGTAAAACCAAGTTAAGTTTATTTACGTTACATTTCAGACCTAATTTTATTATGTGTTTGGGCTACCAGTTTGTTCCTTGTGGTAAACTGTATAATTTGTTGTCAAAATGGGGGGTTCGTGTCGGTTCTTATTCATTTTATCAACTTTTCTAGTTTTTTTAATATTTATTTCTTCATTGATTTGTTCAAATTTTTTATTCATTGGTTCTTTGTGATTTTGAACATACTTGGATATTATGTCTTTTTCAGATATGTCAAATGGATCTTTTGAAGAGAGATGTCCAGAAATTACTTCAAATGGTGTGTACCCAGTAGAATGATGAATACAATTATTATAATATAGAGTATTTCATTAAATTCTGTAAAGATTGAGACGGATTTTGTCTTGTCTAAGTTCTAACGTGTTCAATTATGGTTGAGTGAAACCTTTCATATAACTACTCGAATTTGGATTTTTGGGTGTGGTAAAATTAATATTTATTTTATGTAATTTACAAAAATCTTTAAAGTTCTGATTATTAAATTTATACTATTGTGTGTGGTATTCCATATTGTGAAATAAAAGTTAAAAGTCCGTCAAGTATATTGATTCCGTTTATTCCTAGTATAGGGTGTGCTTGTGCAAATTCTGGAAATGTATCAATTACTGTTAGGAATTCTTCTGAGATAGAAAGAGCATCTATGTGAATTCTTTCAAAAGGCTTGGTTCCTATAGGAATGGGTTGAAACTCAAATTCATCAGGTTGTCGTTCATATTTAGATTTTTGGCAAATATTACAATTATTTATATAATTTTTAATCTCTATCCATATTGGGCCAATAATAATTTCTTTTAAGTGATTCTAAAGTTGTTGTAATTCCACGGTGACCAGTTTTGTAAATATGATGATAATTAATTTTGTCAAGTTTGTTCATTTTCTTTTTTAACATCATTTAACATATTTGAACATACAAAAATTTTTGAATTTATTCTTATTAATTTTTCTCGTATAGTTGTAACAAAAATTCTCTCGTGTTCTTTATCAGAAAAATGTAAATGGCAAGTCCGATCATTGATTGAATTTGCTATCAATTCTTCTAGGTCATTATCAGATTGAAAAATCTGTTATTTTCGAATATTTTTTCTTGACGACGAAGTATTGCTGGAAGGGTGTCTACTATTTTTATAATCATTTGGTATTTGTGATAGTTCTAAGATTTAGCTGAATAAGGAAAAGTTAATATAGGAGCTTCATCAGCTGTTGATGCATAGTTTTCATATTCTTGAATGAAATCTTCAATAATTTCATCTGAATCACCTACTTCATTTATAATTGAAGCATTATCAGGTGGATTTCTAGAAAGTGCATCAGCAACGACATTCTCTTTGCCTTTTATATATTCAATTTCATAATCATATTCGGATAATAAAATTTTCCATCTTATTAATTTTGAATTAGGTTCTTTTAGATTATCCAGCCATTTCAAAGGTTTATGGTCGGATTTAATTTTGAATGTCTCCAAAAAGTATGGTCAAAATACTTTACTGACCAAACTATTGATAATAGTTCTTTTCTAGAATAATTATTTTTTTTAGTGTTTTAAAATTTTATAAAAAATGGCATATTTACTTGCATTGTCGTAAGTGTAAACGTTTTTGAAAAATCGGGATGTACTAGAATTGGTTCATTGCATAGAAGGTTTTCAAAAGTTCCAAATGCATGTATAAACTCTGAAGAGTGTTCAATTTTTTTTCCTTTTTTTAAGCATTGGGTTGAGGGTTTTGTTATTTTTGCAAGATCATTTATGAATTTCCTACAGAATCCTATCATACCTAAAAAACTTAATTTCTTTATAGGTTTTTGGAATGGGAAATTTTTCTATGGCTTTCAATTTTCTTGGATTAGGCTGTATACCTTGAGTGGTTATAATATGTCCTGAAAATTCGACTTGTTTTTGTAAAAATTCACTTTTGTCAGGTTGGATCTTTAGATTATACTCTTGAAATTTCGTAAATATCTTTTTTATATTAGAAATATGCTCATCTAAGCTTGAAGAAAATATAATAACATCGTCCATATATACCAAACAAATTATATTCACATAATCTTTCAAGACCTCATTGATCATGCGCTGGAAAGTGGAAGGGGCATTTTTTAAACCGAAAGGAAGACGGAGAAATTCAAAATGTCCTAAGTCAGTAGAAAAGTGTTTTTTCATAGAGTTTTTATGCGTTTTTATCTGATGAAAGCCGCTGGCTAGATCAAGATAGTGAAATATTGAGCTTTTCTAAAATGTCATCAATGTTGGGTATCGGAATCTGTTGAATTGTTTATTGTTCAATTTCCTATAGTCAATAAAACCTTTTGTTGTCCACTTGCATCTGGTTTTTTGAAACTATCCAAACTGACTTCCAAGGTTTTTTTTTATCTGATGAAAGCCACTGGCTAGATCAAGTAGTTACTTCTTTCTTATGAATTTCGGGAAACCTATACGATTTTCTATAAATCACTTCTTCGTCTATTGTTTTAATTTCATGAGTAGTTTGAGTAGTGGAAGAAAGTGGTTGATCAGGGTAGTGGAAGACTTTATGAAAATCTTTACAAAGTTCAAGAATTTTGGATTTTTCCTCAAAATTCAAGTGATCAAGGCGTAATAAATTTTCAATTTTATTTTCATTTGGGTATGCATCATTAACATTAATTTCAGCTTGATAAATTTCTAAATTGTCACTTGGGTATACTTGAAGTGGTTCTGTCAATTCAATATGAATATCTTGAGAATTCAAATTATGAATTTCTACTATTGTTTGGTCATTTTTTACTGTCGTTATACCTTCCGGAATAAAACAGTTCTGCTTCAAATTTGTTTGAGGTAAATAATAAGTTCCATTTACTGAAGTATTAACTGGAAGTTTGGTTCAAAAACTTTCACTTTCATTTAAAGTTATGGTAAAACAATCATACTCTGATGGGGAACATTGTAAGACTTGAATTACGATATCATCTCTATACAAGTATCCTTTTTGCATATTCCAATTGAATCTCATATTCTTAATATCTGTGAAACTCAATAGTCCATCAAAGAATGAATGAAAATCGAAAAGGGTAAACATTATTTTTGCTTCGGATTGAAATTCTGGGAAAGCTGGTATATGTGCTTCAAATTCAGAAAGTTGTTGTCCACAATATGTGTTTATTATATTTGGTTTATTATAAATATATTTTGAAAAATACTTCTTTGCCAAAGCTAGATTCAAAAGTGAAAAATGACTACCGGAGTCTAAAAGAATTTTCAATGGTCTGAAATTTGGAATTGAAATTATAATGAAAGGAAATTTTCTTTGATCTGTGTTATACATTTCTAAGTTGTCTCCTTTCCAGAGGCTAGAGCAAAAAAATTTTGATCTGGGTTTTCGAAATTTTGGGTTTTATTTTCATTTTTATGACGTCATATTTTGTGGATCTTTGAATATATATTGATAATCACTGCCCAATCAAATCAATTAGTACCTACTTTCATGAACACTTCGCGCGACAAGCTTTTTGAAACCAAATAATCCAACAATTAAATCATTGCCAGCGATGACTTAAACTTATTTCATACGTTTAAGTACACGGCTTGAATAAAAGTTTGTCTTTAAAAAGTTTTATTATTAGTTATTTAATTTCTAGGTGATATTAGGATTGAAACTCAAGTAAGTACTGTTTATATTCTTGTGTGCTGGTTGTTAAACTTCTTTTTTTTTATTCGAGTCAGATTACATAGAAATATTAGGAATAATCCAGGGAGATTTATATCCTTCACCAACTTTTGATTAAAAAGTTTGAGGTTTATACATAAAAATATCAAAAGCGTTCAGAGAGATTTGAACTCTTCTCACATTTTTTATTGTAGAGTTGAAGGGTTTAAAAAAAATGAAATGGTGTTTGTTTTTTCCAGTGTTTTTTATAAACACGTTTTTTATAACATAAATAATTCCACAAGCCGCCTATCTAGATAAAGAGATTTCAAAATTGTTAAAGTTTATAAAACAACGGAATGTGTTTTAGCATACTAGATGTTTCTAGCCTACAAGATAATCCTACTCTTTAAAGGCTGAATTCGCAAAGGGACAAGCAAATGGATGCATTTTTGTTTTCAAATCGGAAACCATCCGAACGAAAAAAAAGCGGGAGAGCATTTTTAGGAGAAGATGGAGGACAATTATAAAAATTATATTTATTAAAAAAACAGTGGCGTAATGTGAGTACCCTGGAAAAAATGAATTTTTATACGTACTTTGCATGTACCAGAATTGAAAATTTCAAGACCCTGTATATCAGAAATAAAGGGGTTGCAGAACTTTGTTTATATGAATATATTTTTTCAAATCATCCAAAGATTATCGCTCTTTTGGATCAGCATTAAATTATGAAAAACCCTGTATATCAGGATTTTTTCCTATGGCCGAACCGTTGGATTCTTTGGGAAAATTTTGATCAGAAAGAAATCGACTACAAATTACTATGATTAAGTGGATACATCTCTCTTCCACAATCCGAAATCGTAAATTCTATTTCTAAGGCAAACCCTCTAGAAATGAACATACTGGTATTGATCGAGTCCAACCTAGTGAAAATATGTCCAAATTACATTTAAGTAATACCCAGAAGTGTTGCCGTGACCGATTTTTACAATGTTTATCATACATTCCAGAGTGCACCCTTCCGTGACTCAAAAAGGCAATTTGGATAGATAGCAGATTGTGTAAGTATAAAATAGAGTAACAATTGAAACAGTGATTGATCGCAAGGTGACACGCATAGTGTAACAGTATCAACAGACGGTATCGCGATGAATTGCTTGTTATAATTAGAGACCCGATTAGTCAGGCTCATGTGTATCCTATTATGGATGTTATCATTCATCTGTATTGCATGGAGTATGTATAATGTATTTCAATCAATTGAATTCAATCAGAGACAGCATTGTTGAACATTCAATGAACAAATAAAACGTTGACATTATGGTATGTCTTAAATATACTTTAACAGAAAAACGTAGGAAATTCAATCAGAAGCGACTTCGGAAATCATTTTTGTTCTCACATACCAATTTTATTCCTGTGTGTATTTCGTTAATTTCTATCACATTCTCAATAGTCTAGTTAACAAATTCAAAATGCTGTTAATTCTAACTGAAGCTCGTAAAAATGAGTGAGGGACTCATTTGATTTGGAATGACGTTTAGAAAAATGTGCAAAAGTTCCAAACCTGCACAAAAACTTTTGCAAATGTTATTAACAAATTAAGATTAAAAAAAGAAATTTAGTTTTTTGCAAATAACTCGGAAACTATTAACATTTTAGATATTAAAAAAAAAGTTCAAAAAGAAGAAATGTCCAATGAAAAAGTTTCAATTTACGGAACTCTATCTCTATTATTAATAATTTATATTTAAGGTTGGCGACAAATATGGCTTGTAGACCTCATCCGATAGAGGTGCCACCATGCATTAAAGTGAATATTTATCCAACCATGCAAATGAGTAATTATGGTAGAAACTAATTTCTACTACGAGACAATAGCCGAAGAACTCGAAACTAATCAGGAAAAAATGATTCGTGAAATAGTTATTCCGAAATAACGTTCTTTGAAAATAAAATCCAACGTTGTTATATCTATTATCATGAGATCCAACAATGGTTTAAAAAATCAACCTAGACATTCGTAATTATATCGGCGGGCTTGGCATGCCAGTTGGGTTGTACTGTGAAGGTGAAATAAGGAAATCCTCGTTACGGATTTTACGACAGAATATATTATTCCAGCGCCAGCGTTGTTGGATTTTGAATTTTTATATTCTTCTAGTGAATGTTTTGAAAATCTCGCTTTGTCAACCGGGCATATATTAGTTTTGAATCACAGGTTCATATGTATTTTGATTGCGACTTTTGTGTAAGTTTGTTTGAATAAGTCGTTATGAATGAACCGATTTTCATGAAATCAATTAATGACCTTTGGATGCCACAATTCACTGGTTTAATTCTTACAACAGAAGATGATATCAGAGTTGGAAGTTGCAGCTCATAATTTTCGAAAAATAATAAAACAAAAACATTTTACCAACCAAACTTTGCTCTAATTTCACAAAAAAAAACCTGGTAACATCGTTGTTACTAATCTAATAGTTGGCACCACTGTAACTATTTCCAAGTGACATCCGTCAGGTGTCGTTGGCTTAAATATAATTGCGAGATTCATTCCTAACCTGTCAGTTTCACTTGTCACACCACATAGAGTACACATTTATATTTATATAATTTTAAACAACGCTAATGTGGTTGTACTAACTTTGAACTTCATTTTATTCCTTGATCTACGTTTTTTCTTTTGTATCACTATGTTAGATGAATATGTTTAACATCATTGAAACCAACCTCAACAAAGTTCCAAGTAGCATAATGTTTCGAACTTGAATATGCATTACTATTGGTTTTTTTCATCTATTGTAGCCTCTCTGATGATGGAAATAAACATTTCCGAAAGCTTGGATAAACCTTAAAGATTTTACTTTTCCATATATGTATGTGGGAAGTATTTGCTGACTAGTTAGGTACAAAACTAGGGATATTGGGGTAAGCAGCAATGAAAAAGTAAACTCTTTAAGGTTTATCCAAGCTTTCGAAATGTTTATTTTCATCATCAGGGATAAACTTTGTTGAGGTTGGTTTCAATGATGTTAAACATATTCATCCAACATAGTGATACAAAATTTAAAAAAACGTAGATCAAGGAATAAAACGAAGTTCAAAGTTACTACAACCAAATTAGCGTTGTTTAAAATTATATAAATGTGTACTCTATGTGGTGTGACAAGTGAAACTGAGTTTCACATCAGATAATTGTTGTGCGTTTATCATTTGAACTATAGAGCTATAGGTTGGATGAAAAATTAGTTTTGTGATTATGGTCCGATTCGATTCAAAATTGGTATGTGGTGGGTTTCGGGGTCGGAGATTATGAATTGTTTGCCAAAATTTATAAATTCAAGATGGCGTCTCCAAAATAGCGGTTCAAAAATGGGAATTTTTTAAATTAATTGCACAAGCAAAAAATTGGTGCATGTGCGATAATCATATTAAGTGCACTTAATCGTAGAAGTCAAACAACATACAGGGTAGGTCAAAAGATATTAAAATTATTTTTCAGAAAATTCAGCAAAATGTTATGGAGAAAAAACTTAATCAAAATCAAATCAATTTTCCATCATTCTCTTCATATTGAAGAATATTTGTAAAAGTAACTTTGATTTTTATTTTTTCAGGGAATCACAAACTTCATGTTTGTTGCAACGATATTAAACACAATTCTAAAATTTCGCAAAAAATCTTTTTAACAAGGTAAAACATTAATTATGATAATATGCATATTTAAAAACTTTAAAGTGCATTTTTTTTATTTTAAATGTTTATTAAAAAACTGTACAAATTAATCGACAAACATGAAATCCTACTAAAATAATCTCGGTTACCCATGGAAAAAACAAATGAGGGTTAAAACTAAACATAATGACAATTTGGTGTCACTAATTTTTCATTTTTGTATAATTATTATTCGATTATTAAGTTCATTTGATTTCAAATGCCTCCTCAGACAGTTAACGTTAGCCGAGAAGGTAGAATTAGTTTCAATATGTGGATATAACCATAAACCAGTGCGTAAATCAAGCGCGTATTTAAAGGTAATTACACCTCCCTGAACTCAAAATGTTTAAATTGATGGAATGGCCACCACATCTCTACTCAAATCTAAAACGTCGTGGCCGCTTTTGTCGCTAGGCATGTTCTCATTAGTCTAGTCGAAAAGTCGTAAAATCGATTCAAGTCTACAAAAAATATGAGCGATGGCTCATTTGATTCGGGATATCACTCTGAGAGAGATGCATTTTTAAATTTTTTCCGCCGACGAAAATTTGCTATTTTTTGTAAACAAAAACAAAAAAAAATTGAAACGGCCTTAGTTTTTTGATAATAGCTCAAAAACTATTGATGCTAGAGAAAATAAAAAAACGGGTTCTTGAAGAGGAGAAAATTTTCCATGAATCTATATCTCACAGAATAACCTACGTCACACATCCAAAGCAATTATTTTTTACTATTTAGTGCATTTGAATAAAACCTTCATTGATTATTTTATTTTAAATATATTTTCGACAATAATGAAACTTTGCAAAGTTGTGATTTTTCGACGTGCTTGTATTGTGAAAAATAATAATATTTCGCGCGACTTTTTTGTTGAAAAAACTTTTGCAAACGTTTGGTTTTCAACCATTTCACAACTTTTTTTCCAACTACTCTGTGTTTATTGGGAACGAATGGTTGAGAACAGTTGGAAATCTATAATCAGAAAAGAAGTACCACGGAAGGAATATCAACAATAATATCCCTTGTGCGTGGTAAGATGTGAGTAATATCCTAGATATTAATAACAACATGACTATGTTGAAATAATATATAATAATAATGTACATTATAAATAATTGAATATATTGAATAATATATATGTATATATATATATATATATACATTATAAATAATTGAATATATTGAATAATATATATGTATATATATATATATACTTGGAAAAAGGCTATTTGGGTAAAGCAGCAAGCAAAACGTGTACTCTTTTAACACTTTAATTCCTTTTTTATTTCGACAGTGGATACTGTCATCTTCAGGGAAGCTACAATTCACAAGCGAATTCATAAAATTAATGGAGGAAAACTCAATCAACACCAATAATGAGATTGGATGCTTTATATGTTGACATTGGATTTAACAATTGCACCATATGACCATAAGTGTAAAAGATGAAAAACTAAATATTAAGAAAGTCAAAACAGTTAAAATGATCAAGGATTGTAATAATTATTACTTATTTAAAAATGGATTAAGGAATTAAAGTGTTAAAAGAGTACACGTTTTGCTTGCTGCTTTACCCAAATAGCCTTTTTCCAAGTATCCTAACTAGTCAGCAAATACTACCCTTCAACTATATATATATATATATATATATATATATATATATATATTTATATATATATATATTTATATATATATATTAATATTTTTCTATGACTATTGAAAAAAGCGTCATTTATATGACCATTTCTAGATAAGTAATGAACTCTAGTTTTGTCCCCGAGTAGGTAATGATCCGAGTAGGTAATGATCCATTACTCAACAGGTTCGAACCAATCACAGTTGAACCAGATTCATTACTCAACACTTTGAAGCCAATCACAGATGAGCATATTCATTACTGTGCAGTTGTGTTTGAATTGTTTTCATTCGCAAGTAAGCCTTGAGAATTCGTTTTGTAAAATATTATAGTTTCTAACGAAAAACAAGAAGAAAAAGATGGATTCGGAAAGTGATAACAAGTGTACCCCACCAGAAATTTGTAGTGTGGCGAAAATAACATCTTCAAATCTATTACCAAATAAATCCAGAAAAACATATGAGACGATATATGCAATTTTCATGGAATGGCGAAAAAAAAAAATAATGTGAATTCGTTTTCGGAAAATGTACTTCTAGCCATATTTTTCCCAATCAGCTGAAAAATATAAATCGTCCTCGCTTTGGACACAATATTCAATGGTAAATATCTGGTTACATCACACATGCACTCTGAATATGGGGAAAATAATTTTCTTACGTGTTTTTGCCTCCTGAACACGAATCCGGAAGCAAAATGCGGCGGTCTCATACCGTTCCCGAGTTACAGCACTTTTTTTAAATGAAACTAACCTCATTTTCAAGCACCGTTTTCTCGCACAAAAATCCCTCAAAATGCCTCCTTTTTTTAACCAGCATAAACAATACACCCTAAATCACTTATTTTCGGCACAACTTTGCACAAAATATCGTCGTTTTTATCGAAAAACATTTAGTAACTTTGCCTCATTTTTCATGGTGGCCATAAGTGAATCACCGCCCACAACAATTGCACACATAAATGAACTATTGCTCACATTTGAATTCGAAAAGTTGGCGGTGATCCATCATTTATTACCAACATGAAAAATGAGGCAAAGTTACGGAATGTCTTCTGTCAAAGGAACGAAAATTGTTCATTTCCAACTTTGTAAGAGGGAGGATTTTTTCGATAAAAACGACGATATTTTGTGCAGAATTGTGTCGAAAATAAGTGATTCAGGGTGTATTGTTTATGCTGGTTGAAAGAAGGAGGCATTTTGAGTGATTTTTGTGCGAGAAAACGGTGCTTGAAAATGAGGTTAGAGTCATTTAAAAAAAGTGCTGTAACTCGGGAACGGTATGAGACCGCCCCATTTTTCTTCCGGATTCGTGTTCAGGAGGCAAAAACACGTGACAAAAGTATTTTCCCCATATTCAGAGTGCATGTGTGATGTAACTAGATATTTACCTATTCAATGTTAAGAAGTACCATTCTAATCAACCACGACGTCAACATAGAAAGTTATTCAAAATTACGTGCGTTTTTGAAACGCAAATCCGATGGTTATATACCGAGAAAGGCTCAAACATTCACTCCAGATGAAATAAATTCATTCATAAACAAAGCACCTGACGAAATATATCTTGCGACAAAGATAAGAAATTTATATTTTCTCAAAAGTTCACTTAACAAAATGAGAGAACCTAGTTAGGAACTTGAATAGCTTCATATCACTTTAATCTGCAAGCACCTCAATAGCACATAGTTTAAAGTTTTTTTTTCTTTTCCAACCACTGATTTAACAATTATCAGACTGTCTGAAATTGAATAAAATAACGAAAATTGGAAATATTTTTTATGTATCTTTTTTTAGGTTGCACTGATCATGGGAATCATGGGAGCCTGTCGTCCGAATGAAATGCACTCTATGAAAATAGGGGACTTGGAAGATCTTGGATCGGCTATATTAGTCACCATACCAAACACCAAAACGAAAATTGTTCGGAAGTTCACCATAACTGAGCCTTTTCGCCATATTTGTATTAAATATATCACGCTACGACCGAGTAATATATTAACAGATTAATTTTTTTTGAATTATCAGAAAGGTAAATGCACAAATCAAAGAATTGGAATAAATAAATTCAGAGCCATGGGGAAAAAAATCGCAACATTTTTTAAGCTTCCAAATCCAGAACTATATACTGGGCATACCTTTCGTAGATCATCTGCCACCCTGCTAGTAGATGCGGGTGGAGACATCACTTCTTTGAAGAGGCATGGAGGGTGGAAGTCAACATCTCACAAACATTTATTGCACAGAACACTTCGGAAATGAAAAATGGAAATGTGAATTTGGATATACAGTGCTAGTCAAAAGTCCTCTCCCCCCCTCGTATCTTTTGAACGGGTATACTTATAATAATGGAATTTGGAGGGTGGAAATAAACGGATGTAGGCTTCTCAACTGGTCATAACAGGTGACGCAATAGTCATAAATGACGTCACAAGGCCACTGTGACCAATAGTTTTAAATGGGACCCTATGGCAAGTGACAGCTCGTTTGAAAGGTATTGAAAATACCTATTCAGTCATACCAATTTTGTTTGGGTTTCGGCTGATTTTGATTGATAAATTGAAGAAATACGAAAATTATAGTTTCGCATTTAATTAATAAAGATTTTAAAGTACGCCTCTGGTTAATTGTCAAAAAGGTTGACATTTTTGAATTCTCTACTTGTCAAAAGTGTTTATACCTTGAAAATTTACCTAAGCTATTGTTTAACGAGACGTTTAAGTGTTTACATAGGCAAAATGGTACGTACTGTAGCCGACAAAGTAGCAGCTATCTTAATAATTGGTGAATGTAGAAACAATTTCCATGCAGCGGAACGACTGTTTAATGAGAGGTACCTGATCGCCCTATATCGAGGGTTTATTTGAGGGAGCTTCTTCGGAAGTTTGAAGCATCAGGTAGTGTTCAAGATGCCAAACGATCTGGTCGACCAACAATTAGTGATGACAAAAACATTGACATAATTGGAGAAATGGTAGTAAACCCTACTTCTTCCACAGCCCAAGTTGCGTCTATCTGTGAACTCAGTCAAAGGACAGTACATAGGGTGTTGGCTAAAAACAAATTTCATCCATACAAATTAAAATGGTGCACCAACTTTCAGATGATGACCCCTGACCGAAGACTAGAATTCTGTGAAACTATGTCCAATAAAATGAACCAACAACCAGGCTACATACAGACAATTTGTTTTAGTGACGAAAGTACTTTCTTTCTCAATGGAAATGTTAACACTCAAAATGTGAGGTATTGGAGTGACACAAATCCTCACATCTTCGTGAAAAACATACCAATTTCAGAAAAGTAAATGTTTGGGCAGGTATTTTGGGAAACCACATAGTTGGGCCTCTTTTCTCAATGCTAACTTAACCGGTGAATTGTATCTGAGATGTTACAAAATGATATTGAGGCGTTAATTTGAAATTCTAGAAGATAATCCAGATGAATTCGACAACTTGGAAATAACGTTTCAACAAGATGGTGCTCCTGCACACTATTACGGTGCACTAAGACGTTACCTAGATGAAGAATATCGTGGTAGATGGATTGGACGACGAGGTTCGATCGAATGGCCAGCTCGGTCACCGGACCTTACACCATTAGATTTTTTTCTATGGGGTACTTGAAATCTAAGGTTTAGCTACAGCACCGACAGTATTGCCATTCTGAAACAACGAATTGTTGAAGAATGTAGGGCAATTTCCGCTGACACACTGGGACGAGTACGACAAGAGTTTAGCAATAGGATGCATTACTGCCAGGAAGTAGATGGAGCACATTTTGAACACTTATTATAAGAACTGGTTCTTAAATCTTTATTAATTAAATTCGAAACTATAATTTTCGTATTTCTTCAATTTATCAATCAAAATCAGCCGAAACCCAAACAAAATTGGTATGACTGAATAGGTATTTTCAATACCTTCAAACGAGCTGTCACTTGCCATAGGGTCCCATTTAAAATTATTGGTCACAGTGGCCTTGTGACGTCATTTATGACTATTGCGTCACCTGTTATGACCAGTTGAGAAGCCTACATCCGTTTATTTCCACCCTCCAAATTTCATTATTATAAGTATACCCGTCCAAAAGATACGAGGGGGGGAGGGACTTTTGACTAGCACTGTACTAGAATCCTCGATACCTTCAGTTATGATTTCCAACTGTTCCAATTTTACTATTAATTTCATTAACAAAAAATATTTTTGTCTATGTTATGAAATTTTTCGAAATATAATTATATATTTTTTCATTCAATAAAAACTTCCTATTATGCAATTAAATAAATTACACTCTTTCAGGATTTCCTTCACAAATGAATCTGATTTTCAAATAGTCCTGATATAAGTCACAGAAAGAGCATAGTATTCTGCTCGCGAAAAATAGTCATTACTCGCTCAAATCATTCATTCATTCTCACGAGTAATGACCACATTTCTCGCTCGTTGAATAATATACTATTACTTCTATCTAAATTCCTATAACAAACAAATATACCATATATTAATTGCTATGAGTACTTGTCAGTTTTTTTATGATTTTCTCGAATAAACTGGTGGACCCACAAAAACCTTGGTTGTGCGTGGGGTTTTCCTTGTTTTTTTCATAAAATTTTCCGCTTGAGGAATAGGATATGATGAGATAAGGGGGATGTTTTATCAGATATATAATATTAGATTCAACAGGGGGGGTAATAACCTAACTGTTTATCATTTATTGATCTTTTATCCATAATATATCGTGAATTACGTTTGGGTCAAGTATAATGTATAAGATTTGAGCTTTTTTCTAATCAAGGTGATAGAGTTGGTGTGAATGATGAAGTTGAAAAAAAATGTATAGTCATGAAGAGTCATTTTAATTATTTTCATGGTGAAAGTATAGTTGAGAAATAACGATTTGTTAATTTATTAATATACTCACACCTATACGGAAGATGAGTCGTGTATTATTCAGTTCGATACTCATATGAAAGTAGATCCTATCTTTTTTAATATGGAAACTAATCCACCTCAGACAATACTGGTAATCGTGAAATTTATATGCAAAACATAATTCGAAACTGCCCAGGCATTCACTTTCTTCGTCATATGTTCGAGACGAATAGTTTACAGTACATTAGGAGAACGCGCAGAGTGCAAAGTGAATGTTTTAGATTTTATCGTGCTGACCCAAGAATTCTGAAAAGAATTACATGTTTTGCTTGATCGAATTGTTTTTAGGAAGCTCCCATGACACCGAAACGTCTCATAAACTCCGGTCTCTCCCTTTCACAACCATTGATTACTTTGAGTTGATTTTGTTACTTTTTCTTCTATTTTCCCTCACTTTTAACGTGGATCCCATAATGGGGTACTCAACCAAACACAAAAAAAAACCATGGCGCGGCCAGTAGGAAAGGTAGTTTTCAGAATCTATTTATTAATTCTGAAATTGCCATCAACGAATCATGTGTCCGAGATATTTTCACTAATAATACCGCTAGAGCTTCAATTATTTCTGGAAATGTTTTCAAGAACACGAATATTTTGAATTTTCTGAAAAATATTCGTGTTCGAGAATTTTTTTTTTTTTATTGAAGCTAGGGTGGTATTCGGTAGGAAAGTTTCACACCGGAATATTATTAAAAAAATACTAGGATAATGACGGTTTTTGATGGTTTTGAAATTTAAATAGTAGGCTTTGTATGTTAATTCAAAAGGATATTTTTTTATATATGTCATATTTCATGGGCGTGGTGTCAAAAGTGAAAAGTATATTATAGTGTTTTTATGAAAATGTCTCGTTTTGGGAGAGAAAACCAGGACGTAATTCACCATCAGACCATAATAACTCGGCCGCCATTTTAGAGCCGCCATCTTGAATTTTTCAATTTTCACAAAATAATCATAATATTAGACCCCAAAAACCCCCACATACCAATTTTGAATAGAATCAGACCATAATCACAAAACTCGTCCACCATTTTGGAGTCGCCATTTTTCAATTTTGACAAAAGAGTCATAATCTCCGACCACGAAAACCCTCGTACTCGTACTCGTACGCCATATTGGAGCCGCCATTTTGTTTTTTTTTCTCCACACAAGAATTTCTTAATGCATTGTCACCGGAATTATGTACACCTGCCAAATTTCAAATCATTCGGACGTCTGGAAGTGGGTCAAAATCGTGCCCAAAGGAGTCGGTTACAAACAAACATACAAGTGAAGCTAATATAAAGCGTGCAAAAAATAAATAATAGTTTAAAAAAACTAAAAAACACGCTTTTATAGAAAACCAAACTACAAAATAGAAAATAAGATTTTTTTTTATTTTATTTAAAAAAAAGCGTGGGGTGTATGGTATCAATTACCTGTGATCTGAGACATTTCTTACTTCACTGCCCTAGGTGTGTAATGTACTATATAATTATTGATACCATGCACCCCACGCTTTTTTGAAATAAAATTATTTTTTTTCTTATTTTCTATTTTTTAGTTTGGTTTTCTATAAAAGCGTGTTTTTTAGTTTAAACTATTATTTATTTCAACTTATCAGTCCTCATTGCTATATAAGCGTGTTTTTTAGTCTGGTTTTCTATAATAGCGTGTTTTTCAGTTTTTTTAAACTATTATTTATTTTTAACTGTTCAGTCCTTATTACTATATAAGCGTGTTTTATCAGTTTTTCAAACTATAATTTTATTTTTAACATTTTGGTCCATATTGCGTGTGAAAATCTCCGACCACAAAAACCCCCACATACTAATTTTGAATAGAATCGAACCATAATCACAAAACTCGTCCACCATTTTGGAGCCGCCATCTTGAATTTTTCAATGTGACAAGAGAATCATAATCTCCGACCACGAAAACCTCAGATACCAATTTTGAAGCGAATCGGACCATAATCACAAAACTCGTCCGCCAGTTTGGAGCCGCATCTTGAATTTTTCAATTTGACAAAAGAATCATAATCTCCGACCACGAAAAACCTCAGATACCAATTTAAAAGCAAATCGGACCATAATCACAAAACTCGTCCGCCATTTTTGAGCCGACATCTTGAATTTTTCAATTTTGACAAAAGAATCTTAATCTCCGACCACGAAAACCTTCAGATACCAATTTTGAAGCGAATCGGACCATAATCACAAAACTCGTACGCCATATTGGAGCCGCCATTTTTTTTTCATACAAAAACTTCTTAATGCATTGTCACCGGAATTATGTACACCTGCCAAATTTCAAATCATTCGGACGTCTGGAAGTGGGTCAAAATCGCGCCCAAAGGAGTCGGTTTCAGCAAATACTTCTTTTTATTCACTTCACCCATTGTGATCGGATCAATTTAAAAATTTCAAATAGATAAGTGGCACCTCGTTCAGAATATAATTCAATTCTCTTTTCAAACTGATTTTTTTTTATTTAGTTGATATATAAGTCGAAATGTTAAGTATAATAATTGCGTATCTGAACGGTACCCTTACCTCGATAACTTTTGAACGGTATGATGTGAAACAATGGGACAGAAAATATTTTGGATGGTATTACCGATCCTACTTTCAGAGAGAGGATACATTACAATTACTCAACAGAGGGCGCTGGGGGCACATCGACAAAATTTCGAAAGGCATATAGTGTCACGTTTAACTTCCCTGTGTGACTTATTACGAGCAAGGCTCTGAGGGCAAAATACAGTATTTCGACCTTATTGGGGTTTCACTGTTATAAAATATATTCATTTGGTATCATAGGCTTAATTCTTGCAGGGAGACCTTTGGCAATAAAAGAGTTGGGTAAAATGAATACATACAGGGTGGGGTACCCCATACGACACGGTCCCTGTAAACCAAATCATTAATTTTTTCGGGAATTTCTCCATTTCATTATATGTATATTGATTAAGGCTGCAAAAGGAAATTATTTTGGAGTCTACAGAGTGGCTCAAAGTTGTGTTTCTTCAAATGGAACACCCTATATTTTGTTACACTTTTGAATAGGTCAGGAAAAAATTATATGATTTCATATGTGGTACTATGTACCTAACTATAACCGTTCTCGAGTTATTGATTTTTTTACGGAAATGCTAGGTACAATTGGAAACTAAAAATAACATCGAAATGTATAGAAATCATCGCTTCGAATTCTGACCAAGCATAGAAGAGGTTTTTGGCTATTGATTTCGATAAAACCCGTTTCTCAATATCATACAGAATGTTCAAAAATCATTGTCACTTTTTTATAATTTCGGACAGAGATAACTTTGTTATTTCAAATAGAACACCCTGTATTTTTTTAGTCTGAACAATAAAAAAATCAATTATCTTTCATTTCATATTGGGGATCCCTATACCTAACCTGAATAGTTTTTCAGATATTGGCTTTTTCAAATAGTAGTTCTTATTTCAATGCATTCTTTGAATCAAGATAGCTTTGAAACGACATTTATTCAACTTGTTGAAATAATTCTTATTGACAGTTATTGTGTATTACTGAATTATTAGCGTCGAAAATGAAAACTTATCCCATTCAAGAGCGAATAGATATGATTTTAGCGATTGGTGAGTGTTTAGAGAATTGCCTTTTGGCGTCGAGGGTGTATACCCAAAAATATCCAGACCCGAATCATCCAAACAAGTTAGTTTTCAAACGATCGCTACATCAATTTCGTTTGACTGGAAGTGTAGCTTATGAAAAGACAAATAGACCAAAACCTTTTATTGGAAATGAGGAAAATGTATTTCTTATTATGGGATCAATCATAGAAAACCCTCATACGAGTCAACGTAAGATCGAGAAAGATACAGGAATAAGCAGACGGAGCATTTCTAGGGTAATAAAAAAATACAAATTTCACCCGTACCGTATTCAGATGCACCAGGAATTATATGAAATAGACTTCCATCGACGAATCAATTTTTGTCTATGGGTTCTGGACAAGTTTAGTGAGGATGAAAATTTTTTGGATTCCATTTTGTCTTCTGATGAATCTACTTTTCATAACAATGGCATTATTATAGTGATGTGAATCCTCATTTTTTCCGCACTCTGGATCACCAGAATAGATGGTCTGTTAACGTGGGGGGAGGAATTATAGGTACACAAGTTATAGGACCATACTATTTTGATGGAAACTTGAATGGTCGAAAATGTTTACAATTTTCACGAGATGATCTGACTTGCCTCAATTTTTACCTATGGGGATACTTGAAGAATGAGGTTTACAACACTCCTCCAAACACACTAGAAAATATGAAGGAGAGAATAAGGGCAGCTTTTCGGAGAGTGACGCCTCAAATGTTATTAAATGTTAAGAAGTCTTTCATAGAGAGAGTGGCTCTTTGTATTCAACAGGATGGTCGTCATTTCGAGCACCTACTTTGAATTAAATACATTTGTGTTTCATATTTTGTTGTTGTTTCAGTTGAATAATAAAACAAAATTGTATAGTCTGTTCAATGAACTACTCTCAGAATATGAACGTAAATGATAACTTCATTTTAGTAAACAGTAAATATTTTCGATGAAGTGAAGTATAACAACTGTCAATGAGAATTCTGTGAGCAAATCAAATAAATGTCCTTTCAAAGCTATCTTGATTCAAAGAATGCATTGAAATAAGAACTACTATTTGAAAAAGCCAATATCTGAAAAACTATTCAGGTTAGGTATAGGGATCCCCAATATGAAATGAAAGATAATTGATTTTTTTATTGTTCAGACTAAAAAAATACAGGGTGTTCTATTTGAAATAACAAAGTTATCTCTGTCCGAAATTATAAAAAAGTGACAATGATTTTTGAACATTCTGTATAATATTGAGAAACGGGTTTTATCGAAATCAATAGCCAAAAACCTCTTCTATGCTTGGTCAGAATTCGAAGGGATGATTTCTATACATTTCGATGTTATTTAGTTTCCAATTGTACCTAGCATTTTCATAAAAAAATCAATTACTCGAGAACGGTTATCGTACCTTTTATGAAATAATATAATTTTTTCCCAAACTATTCAAAAGTGTAACGAAATACAGGACATTCCATTTAAAAAAACAACTTCGCTATGTCACACTTTTTTTAGCCACCCTGTAGACTCCAAAATGATTTCCTTTTGCAGCCTTAATCAATGTATATATAATGAAATGGAGAAATTCCCGAAAAAATTAATGGATTGGTTTACAGAGACCGTGTCGTATGGGGTGCCATTCCCTGTATATTGAATAAAATAAACCCACATAATACAATACAATAGAAACTACTGGACTTTCTTCTTTCTAGACCAAAAAGCAACTAACCTCGCTTCAACTTTTCCATCAAATCCCTTTTTTCACCAAAAAGGTGGTAATATTCAATTCAGCAGTTTATCATTCACTCGTATGAAATCACGACGATTCAATAAGAGTGATTTTGGTGCATTGGCAATTTCAGCATTTAGAGTGAATTGTGTTGTTATAGTACACATCATGCATCTAATACATCCTGAATTGACTTATGTTAATTATTGCAGAAAAGTGATATGGATTTGAAAAAGTTGAATAGACTGATAAAATATTAGTTTAGAAATACATAATTTTTCCCAATAATGTGATAATAGGTCGAGTTGAACATCGTTGAAAAGGTAATTCAATTTTACTTTCAACCATGGTTGTTCTACTGAATCACAATGGCGATGAGTAACACGAAAGACGGGCGAGTAAGATTCATGGCTTAAATAATTTTTAATTTTCGAATTCGTTTCAAAGCTCAAGTAGGTAGAGATTTTGAATCCATACAATAACCCAATTTCCGACCCAAATAATAACCAATTCATTTATTTATAATGATCATTATCATAACGGATACCATTCATTGGATTTTGTAAACTGATAATCAAGCAGTTACCTAGAAATACCTAATATGAAGTTGGATTATTTTCTCGATATTTTAGAGCTTCTAATGTATTAAGAATGATGAAAGCTACAATCCGACTCTTTGGAAGAACTGAAATAACGAACAACACGGGTGTGTGCTGGTATACCTGCAGATATGTTATACAGAGTGGGCCATTGAAAACCAAACAGCGGCTCTATAGGTCGGCAGAATCGAATTATATAAAAACGCTCGGATTAAATTACATTACATCCCTCGGAGCTGTGACCACCACCCCTAAATTTTTAAATGGCAACATATGGCACGTGATACCTCATTTGAAAAGTATTTTCCTTCTTATTACCAAACAACAAAAATAAATTAATTCTATCGATTTGTTTTCGAGATATAGGAACTTGAAGTTGGAAAATCACTTTTTATTCACTCAATCAACAAAAATAACATCCAACAATGCAACTGTTTAAAGATAATTATCATTGTCAAGGAATTAAATGATCTAGCTGTTTACCAACAAATAACATGCAATTCCGTTTCAAATTTTTATTTCATCCTCATTTACTCGATCGAAAGAATTTTAAGGTTCTTAAGAATCGATAAAAAGACGTTTTCTCGAATTCGACTCAAATGCGAGTACAACAAAAACATGTATGAGATGAATTTTTTCGCCAAATCGCAATTTGACGTCTATCAGTGTCAAACTGATCTTTGATTGAACGACATTAGAGTGAATTACTTGACTAAAGCTGCTGAATATCTTTCCGCAATAATGGTGTATACGATCGCGGTAAGAGTTGAAATAATAACAATTTTTTTAAAGAATGATGAGTGCGGTAACCGTACAGCTAATTTGTTCAATAAAACGCATCCAGATAAACTTGTTGCTAGAAAATACGTTCTAGAATTAGTACAAAAATTTCGTCAAACTGGATCAGTAGCCAACAAGAAACGAGACCCAGAACGTGAATTTCCGTTGAAAAATGAAGCTGTTGAAGTTGCACTTTTAGGACAAGTTCATGCAGACCCAACATTGAGCACAAGGAAATTGGCTAGTGTTACAAATATCAGTAGGAACAGTATCCGCCGAATCCTAAAACATCATAAATTCCACCCCTACAAAATACATTTGGTACACCAATTGAATGAAGATGATTTTGATAGGCGACAGGAATTTTGTGAACTTATGACTACGAGAATAGATGCTGATGAGAATTTCCTTTTCAACATCTGCTACTCTTTTTGAATTCGACTGTGAATCGTCATAATTGTCGTTATTGGTCAGATGCCAATCCACATGTTTTCCACCAAGCCCATACTCAAACTCCCCAAAAACTCAATGTCTGGGCCGGTATTTTTGGGGACCGTTTGATTGGACCAGTATTTCTCAACGGTAACCTGACAGGAGAAACTTATATGGAATTATTGAATGAATTTGTTTATCCACAATTAGTAGACATAATTGAAAATGACGATCGTTGCCATGAAGACCACTTGACATTTCAACAAGACGGGGCACCTCCACATTATGCACAGCCTGTTAGGGCATTTTTGGCTAGACTGTTTCCTGGAAGTTGGATTGGAAGAAGAGGCTCTATAGAGTGGCCAGCCAGATTTAACCCCACTTCCCTTCCCTGTGTGGGGTTACTTGAAAAACAAAATATTTGCAACCGAACCAGAATCTCTGGAAGATTTACGAAGGAAAATTATTGAAAATGCCGTCGAATAACGCCGGAAATGCTACGAAATGTGAGGTCTCGTTTTGAACAGAACTTGTACTTTTGTATGGAAATGGGTGGTAGATAGTTTGAACATTCAGTTCATTGACAATAATAATTATTGCGACAGTCGCTTTATCAGATATTGTTTTTATTGATTGGGTGAATATAAAGTGATTTCCCAACTTCAAGTTCCTATATTTCGAAAACGAATCGATAGAATTATGTTATTTTTGTTGTTTGATATTAAGAAGGAAAATACCTTTCAAATGAGGTTTCACTTGCCATATGGTGCCATTTAAAAATTTAGGGGTGGTGGTCACAGCTCCGAGAGATGAAATGTATTTCGGGTGAATTTCATCGAGAACGATGTCCCCTTCGAAAATGTAGTTGATGTGTCCGAGCGTTTTTATATAATTCGGTTCTGCCGACCTACAGTGCCGCTGTTTCGTTTTCAATGGTCCACTCTGTATAATGTTCGGGAATAATTTTCGAATCGAATATTTTATTGTCAAGAAGCATTAGGCGGACACCTAATTCGTAGATTGACAATAAGTTTGCTTCTTATTCTCAATAAATAAAAGTCCAAAAGTCCAACACAAAATTATTTTTGTTTCTTGTTATACTTGAGTTCCAGGAGGTGGGACTTTTTGTTAGAAAATTTCTCGCTCTTTAAGGATAATTTGCGATGATTATAATAGTTTTCGAGATATTCGCGAAAACATTTTTTACAAGCTATTATTCAGTTTTACGTGGCCCGGGGTGTCTGCAATCAATTCTTGAAAGCTAAATTTGGCCCACTTCTAGTTGCCCGATTGACGTGAAATTTGGCTGGATGAAATGAATACTCTGCTACGATGATGTTATCACAGCATCAGAAATGTTAGGCGGGGATAATTTAAACATATCCTTCGTAAAAACTAGACTTCTTAATTATGAGGTGAAACTCAACAAGTCTAAAACTAAATACATTAAGTATAGTACAGGATCCGAAGAGAGATCGTCCTTCACCCATCTGTTTACTAGATGAAACATATTTTTCATTAAGTCTCATACTGTAACGATATATCTGTTACATTTCCAATTGATATGTTCAGAGATACAAAATAATCAAGAGTAGCTCGAGTTATTTTATTAACTCCAATATAAGAATCACTATTGCAAATATTAGCGCCATCTAACGGCAAACAGTCATTAGAGTCAAGGGAAGACGAGCAAACGTGAAAATTTGACAGGACGATCTGGTATTAAATGAATGCGGAAACGATCCTCGCGCCTGAGCGATCCAACTTGGATCGAGAGATCGTGTGTTCTGAAGCTTGTCAGCCATAGAGTAAAGAAATAGAATTTGTTCATGTTTAAATAACTAATCAATTAGAGCATCTTCCTTTCATTGCGAAAGTGATTTCAAAGCAATGAGTTATAGTGTGATATCGAGGTATGTAGGAATATTTTTGACCACATTAAATATATTCTAACGAGAACGTGGGATATTTCTTCATGAGGTTCCGTTATCTTTATTCATCAATAGCCATTGCTCAGTAAACAGCAAATTAAACTTATTTAGGTAAAGCAGATAATTGATTCCAGTGAGTACCATATTTATTTTTCAAATGAATTCAGGTGGAATTATAAATATCACATGTAGTATATCGAATTGAATCAAGATATCGGTGTTCAGTCTCATCTGTTTTGATTGCTTCCTCTGACAAGGGTTCATTGGGGTTAAAGAGGGTTTCACAAATATTATGGTATCACTTACACTGCCTTTGGATGTATTTTCGGTGTCGAGCACAAGAAGTATGTGATATAGTTGAATACTATATATTTCTCATGATCTTGGGGATGTATTTTTGTATAGTTTCTGAATTGGTGATAATTATTACAGAGCTGTGATTTTTGCTTCTCACCTAGGTGAAGCGATCATATATATATATATATATATATATATATATATATATATAAGTAGGAGATTTAAGCCGGTTCTGGGTCTCCCCCACCACTATGACGTCACGTGTGACCTTGAATGGTTGCAGGTGTGCAATGTGGTGTGTGTTTGACCTTGAGATTTGACTTTGAGATTTGTCATTGAGTTTTGATATTGGGTTTGGTCGACTTTGGGATTCGACTTCAGTGTTGACCTTGAATATGACCTTGAGATTCATAACATTAAGTTTTGACTTTGAGATTTGACCTTGAGTTTTGATGTTGGGATTGTTTCGGCAACCTTAAGATTTGATCTCGATTTTTGTTTGACCTTGACTAAAGTTGTGGCGTAGGCATACATTTTCTGTGTAGTCATGACCTTCATGAATCCCTTGTACTCTCCAAGCGAGGAGGGCGTTTGTCCTGTGAGAGAGTTAAAGGAACTGCAGTTTGATGAGCGCGCTGAATGTCAAAAGAATCCCTCACAATACAGATTGTGCATCGCATCGAACTTGTTGTAGGGTGGGGATATTTCATTGAAGTATCCCAGGAGAAGAGTATTTCGAATCAGTGTCTCCTCCAGTGAGCTATTGAAAACAAGTCGGTGAAATGTATTCGTGTGATTGTGGTAAAGATTTCACTCGTAGTGATAATCTACGTCGGCATCAACGGGAAACTTGCCAGGGAGGTCCTTCAGTGAAACGAGTTAAATTGAACAATGGCGATGACTCACCACCTGCACCACTTACATGTAATTGTTGTAATGTGATAATCCCATATTGTCAGGTCAACTCACAATAGAACACTCGCACATAGGACGAATTCATGTGTTCACTTGGGTGGTGGTGTACACCCTCATTAAAATGCATTCAAATGTCGCATTTCTAGCTACAGGTATCTACTGAGAATATGTATACTGAGTACACACCTTTTCAACGATATCAAGCATAAAGTACTCGAGCTATTGGAAAAAAAAAATCAAATTGCAAACTCCATCAAGGTCAACATGGAAGTGTTTGGAAGTTATATCATTCAAACCCAGGAATTGACAGACATCAAATCGTTCAATTCTCCCAATCGTATAGCAGATCGATCAACTGATTTGAATGGATTATTCGATGCATTTCGTGACATTATAATTGCCCAAAGTATGGAAGTTTGAGGAGCGTGATTCAGGTTTGTAGTTATAATTGTTGTAAATGATGAAAGGTTTAATGAAAGTAATTTTTTCAGGATGGATTCGAAAAATTATGTTCCTTGATGAACATAAACAAATACAGTCCATTTGGGGGATCATCATACATGAAACTTCCCGAATTCATTGAGAGAAGAAAGGTGTTGTCAACATAAAAATGAAGACCAATACTGCTTTGCATGGG